>JAOEGS010022565.1:0-10838 GCA_025447755.1 Corythornis vintsioides | reverse complement strand
AAAATTTCTTTACAGAGAGGGTGGTTAGGCATTGGAATGGGCTGCCCAGGGAAGTGGTGGAGTCCCCATCCCTGGAAGTGTTTAAGAACCGTGTAGACATGGTGCTGAGGGACATGGTTTAGGTACCCTGGCAGTGTAGGATTGTTGGTTGGACTTGATGATCTGAAAGGTCTCTTCCAGCCAAATGATTCTGTGATTCTGTGATTCTGCACCAAGGGAGGTCTGAATGCAGCCCCAACCTTTGCCATTGAGAGAGGTAAAGAGGTTAGGCAGGCTGAATCCAGCCTTCAGCGACCTGCCCATGACAAACAAAGGAAATCTTTGCTTTCATCTGGAATTTAGCTAAGGGCGAAGATCGGCATCTTTCCTCTGTAATCTGAGAGCTGGGCAGGCTAATAACTCCTAGGAATGGCTTAGGTACAGCTGAGGTACTAGGCAGTCTTCTTGCAGCCTCTTTTCATCCTATCTGTAACGGTCACCTTGAAGAAAATGTCATTCTTTAGACTAAAAAAATAATCTGTAGATAAGTATTAAATTCATAACCCCGTAATTCATGTCTGTGGGGAACTGTCTTTGGGTTTTGGCTATTCAAAGCCTGTAGGTCTGTGATGTTAGGGCAAGCATAGCTGGGGATAGTTACCATTAAATGAAGAACAGCTCAAATGAGCAAACTTCCCCCTCTTTTTTTTTTTTTTTTTTTTTTTTTTGTGCTTTATAATCACTTCATGCCACTGCTACTCCCCCTCTAATCCCCATCTCTTACTTTCCCTCCCTGGCCATAAATTTGCTGCCTTTTGCACCAGACAAATCTGATACACTGTGCTAAATATTTTAAATGTGGCGAATGATCCTTCAGTGCAGAGTGGCATGATTGCATTACAATGTATTAGAGCAACATGACTTTGCCAGAGGGTTTTTTGTTGGCACAGTGCCAAATTAAGGAGGGAGCCCAAGTTTGAGAAGTATCTATCAAGTCACTTATCAACATTCAGTCCTAAAACACACAGGGCTGCACCAGCTCGAGAAGCCTTGGAGAGATAAATCTGGAGGCTGAGCCATAAGCGCTGAATACACACAGACCCTCAAAGGAGCTTCTCAAAATCCAGAGTCCCATCAAAACATTAAGATGAGCTCCTGTGACAGACTCAACACATGTTTTGGGCATTTATTCTGTTGGATTTGTGTTCCCTTTTAGGTTCATCTGAAATATGTACTTCTTTACAGTCTCTTGGTCATCCTGTGGAAATGTCTGATTTGATCTCTGTGAAACAAGTGGAATTGAAGAAAGCCAACACATGGCATCTAGAGCTTATTTTCCTTCATAATATCCTCATAGGATGGAGGTAGCTCAGTTTCCCCAGTGCTGAAGGGTGAGGTAGGAGGAGACATCTCCGCAGTCATGCAGGGGCTTGGAGATCTGGAGAATGGGCACTGAGGTACTTCACTTGCTGGAAAAAAAAAACAACAAAGCCATAACTGTGCAGCAGACAGGGTTGAACAGTGTGCATGGGGGTTGGAGGGGTGAGCCTGGGAGAAGCTGCCAAACCACTTGGAAACAAGAAAGGCATGGATGTAGTTTTTCAAGCACAGCATCATCACAAAGCCTCTCACCACAAGCACCAGATACAAGAAGTGAGAACAAGAATTTGGGTGGGTTTGGGGTGGGTCATCCCTGTGGAGACACTGTTCATGACCACCCAGAAAGCAGGCGATACCTCCTCAGGGAAGGGCTTAGTCTAATGACAGAATTACATTTATTTCTCTCGGAGGACTGTTCTCTGTCAGTACTCTAGGTCAGTGCTGGGTGCTACACAGTCATTATACCCAGCACTCAAAAATGTTGGGGGTGGCTACCACAATCTAGAGCACCCACCAACACAACTTTTTGATAGACCCAGGGTGTATCGGTCAGTTGAGCTGCCTCCTGGGGTGGCTCAAGTAGACTGGTGCAGTCTTGCCTGAGTGAGAAATTCAGGTCACATGTTGGGAAGGGCTGCATGACCCCAGACAGTGCCTGTGGCTGTGTATGCTGGGCTGCTGAATGCCCAGGCACAGAGAATGTCCCACACATGTCCAGCATTAGTGTAGCCAAACCCCAACTAGGTAACTCTGGGACACGAGGACAGCACTGAGTTCAGCTGAAGGTACAGCTGAGAAAAAGTGGTCGTGGCTTGCTTAAGCCCTCCAGTCCATGGTCTGAGCATCCCCCAAGGTGCCTGAGCTGGGCACCCCACTGTTCACCAGAAACACAGCACTCAGCTGCTGACCAGCTCCCACTCAAGCCTGGCCACCTCTTACTGGGCTGCGGATGGGCAACAGAAAGACCACCAGGGCCAGTGGCACTTTGCAGCACATAGGGAGAGAACTAACCACAAAAAGCATCAGAGCTGCTGAGCGCAAAGACAGCCACGGTGGGTTGGTGAGGGAGGCAGCTCCTCTGTTTCAGCCAACACTGTAGACAGCAGCAGATCCCACAGGACAGGAGTAAGGCCAGGAAAAACAACATCAGGAACCTGAGGCAGAGGCAGCAGGGGAGGAATGGCACCATCACCATCTGTGGGCAGCACAGGCATATGGCTGCATGTCTTCAAATTACCATATTCAGAAACATCTTTTGGAAATAGCTGTTAAAATGTTGTGGTTTCTCCATCAGCCTACTGGACATGAGCAAAATCCCTGGAAACCAATGTCTCAGCACTGAGGGCTCAGTGCTGAGTGCTGGCTGGAAATTCAAACATTTCTCCCCAGAATCATTTCATCAGTTTTGCCCAGCTAAGTTGTCAGCATACAATATGGAGAAGGTAGATAAATGATTCCCATTAGTCAGTAAAGGCAGAACACTGGGACAGCCCAGGAGCAATGCTCTCTAGCTATCAGTCTCTCTTAATGCCTTTCTCTCTATATATCCATCAAAGAATATTATTTGCCATTTTTCCCTCTAAAACATATCTGAAACTTACCACACATACCAGCTGCTGAAGTTTTCACTGCTGTGCCCAAAGCACCTAAAAAGGGAAAAACAAAAGGAACTTTCACTCCAATGTGAGGGGACCACACTGGCTCCAGTGAGCATCTACCAACACAAAGAAAAGCATCACTGAATCATAGAATCAGAGATTCTATTCAACTGGATTGTTGCAGAGAATTAAGAAATTTTTCCTCCATCAGAGGAATCCTATTAAAAGTTTGTCTGTGTACATGGGATCAGATGAAGATGATGAAGAAGGGCTCAACTGGTCTGTCTTTCAACATCAGTACCCACCAACAGCATTCTTGCTGAGAACCCAAAGGGGTGCCCATCCTCCCTTTCCTCTTTTAGGAGAAAATCAGCCCATTTATTTGAAGCCCTCATTTCTCTGCCATGCCAGTGCACTGGGAAGGAGCACAGCATCCCAGACAGAGCCCAGGATGGGACCAGCCATGGGTGAGAAAACTGAGAGCCATACTCACCTCTCACCAAGCTCACAGTCCGACTCGGAGTCTGCTAACTGAAAACACACATGTAAATCAGACAGGACAGATAATGTGTTTTGTAATTTATTTGTATAATTATTGATTTTAGAGTGGGAAGTTGCAGAGGAAGAGCCCTTGAGGTGCTGGCTCCGGTTTGGAATTAAAGTAGACCTCTCCCTAGAGATCACATGGCTGAACTCTCCCCTCTGTCCATCTCTGGTCTGAGACAGACTGCATTGGAACCAGTTGATAACCTCTCAGAGAGGTTATTAGTTTGCAGATGAAAGCTAGGCCGAGGGGAAAGCATTTCTTTTGATGTGAAAGAAGGAAGTACAAGAACAGGGAGATGCATGCAGATGTTAGAGACCTGTTTACAGAACTGGGCTTTGCTATATGCTACACAGAAATGTCTGCTGAAAATGTACCATCACCAAGTTTTCAGTCTTTAGCTCATTTTTCCAGTAGTTAATTGTGAATGTACTTTAAATTGGAGCTGTTTTGACCAGATGGGTGCTCTGCCCAGCATTTCCCTGTTTTCAGATAATAATGATGCATCACTCCCAGAGTCATGTTTCTGGTATTGCAAATATGTGAACCTGAAACTTGTTTTTCAGGTATATTCTCTACTTTTCACTCAAGGAAATTTATTTTTGGAAGTCCTGTTGATCTTAGATTCAGTTTCAGATTATCTGTGCAAAAAAGTAACCGGAGTTACAACAGCAGTATGACTGAAACAAATACAATAATTTTTTGGCTGATTCATGTAGGTGTGTAACACTTGCCCAACTTTACTACAAAAAGCCTTCAGATCAGCTATAGTATAGCACTGGGAAGCAGAATGAGCAAGATGGAAGACTTTAGATATATTTATTGGAGAAAACTCTTAGAATGTGATTTGTAAATCTTTACTTTGGATTTCCTTCTGTGTATATCTAAACTATGCAGAGATTTCCATCCTTCTTTGAGACAAACTGGAAGGCTCTGATCATTATTAGAAATTGATATAAAATATATTCAACTAAGAGATGACATATTGCATGTCTAATTATCAGGACTTCTTTGTAAGGCTTTTGTTGTGCAAATCTTGTGCCACTGTAAAAAGCAAAAAAATCACTCCACAAATCTCTATACTACATTTGATCCTGTGAACACACTGCCTTTTGGTCCCCAGTTTCACCAGAGGTCTTTAGATATAATATCTTTCATATCTATGAAATTTCACAAACAGTTGAAACCCAAATGAGGAAAAGAGAAAAAGACAGAAGCTTCAAATCTTCCTTTTGAAAAGGAGCTACTTTACCATGTCTCACATGCACCCCAGTACAGAATAATTTTTTTTATTACACTTCAACTGACTATTAGAACAACATGTCAAAACCACTGTGATTACCTGTGCCCTGAGTATTCTTCATGGCTGCATGACAAGCTCTGGACTCTCTTTTATCATCCGTCAAACTACCTCAGCAAAGCTACCTTAGCGTAGTTAAACTGCAGCAAAGTGCATCTGCTCTGAGCAGTAATCTGTCAATGCAGCCAAACACCCACCAGTGCTGCTCAAGACTCCTGCTCTTCCATTTCAATAGCCATACATAGGATAAAGGACTAAGGTAATTATGTTTTTTTCTGCATTAACTGAAACGGTTGTGAACATTAAATCGTCCCCAAATTCATCATGTCCTCAAAAAATTCTTTCCCCCCAAAATAAAAATGGATGATGAACAAAATCTATAAAAGTTGAAATCTTCCCCCCACAAAAGCCCTAAAATCAGCCTGGTCCCATTGAAGGGTCTGGTTACCTGGAATAAGATTAAACACAGAAATCCAATTCCTGTTATCCATGAAGAGAAGCACAAAACTCCAGGTCTCTTCATCACTAGCTGGAGAAATGTGGGAAGAGCTGTGTTTGCAGCAGTGTTTTACCTTCTGTAATTTGGAGCTTTTAAAACTTCTCTACGCATTGTACCTTTGGTGAGAAAACACGTTACCCAATGGCTTCCTGCACCTCAGAAATTACCGCTAGACATGGAATGAATTTGGGTTTGCATGGACGCACTCAAATGGCTGCTAGAAGTTAAAGGAACACGAGTTTAAGGTCAGCACCTTCCAGTTGTTTCAGTATTTTCATAGCTGTTCACAAATTCCTGTTGAAGCCTGGTTCCATATTAACCCACGGCTGCATTTAACAGGATCTGCTACAAAGAAAGAATTGCTGGAGACTGTGTTATGAGGTCGTGCTTTCATTAAGTGTTACCTTCAGCTGCAATTCTGGCATCACAGAAAAAGCAGAGCTACCTCCAACCATCTCCTGTGCACTGTGCCTATCACCTCAAACGTGCTCCGAGGAGGAAGGCAACTCTTCACAGCTTGAGACAACTACCACCAGCATCTCTGCTGCTGTGATGAAGCTGACGTGGTTTGGTTTGCCAGGAAAATGCATCCAAAAACCCACACATCCCAATGGTTCTCATAAGGGATACAAAATTTCATTGCACAATATAAGGACCAATTTGATCCTAATGGATACATCCAGATAATGCAGTTAAACAGAAGTTTGCACCATAGCTCTGATCACCACAGAACGAGCAATCTCAGTTTGTTCAGCAGTCAGTAATAGATTGTCACTGAAGTTTACAGTCTGTGGCTGAAATGCACCATTAACCATGCTTCTTCCAGATTTAACACAAAGGGTGTTGCCATGAATATGTTTAGCCATCACTCCAGAAGTTAAGCATTATGTTGTGATGCCATTACTTCAGTAATGATTGACAAAGCTAAGCTGCTCTTGAGATACACCTCTGTGGCTTTGCTTCAACTAAAAGGTCAAGAAGTCCAACCAACTCTGATACGCACACTCACCTTAGGTTTGTTATTTATTGTTAAAATTTTGTATAAACTCAGATGAAACCCTGGTGTTCTCACATGTTTGCTTTCAGCTCACTACTAATTAAAGGCAAGCTTCTGAAACAAGGCCTTCTGAGAAGGAATCTCTCATAGTGGTGCTAAGTGCACATGATACACAATATAAATAGTCAGAATGTGTTGGTGTCCTGGTTCAGACCAATCCTTCTCAATTTTCTCTAACAGTAAATTGTCAAACCAATTTCTTGGCTGTTTTCTTAAAATAAAAAGCTCCTGCAGGATAAAAATGTGCACAACCTTGCTGGCAACCTTGTGACTCTTACAATTTCAGGCTTCAAAGGGTTCATCCATCAGTGAACTAATTTAAGATTTCTTCCTTTCACAATTACTTCCCTCAGGCCAGCTCCCAAGGTACTTCAAATTTAGAGACCAAATGGATCACCACCAGTATTTTGGGGGGCCAGTACAACAATGAGTTGCTGTTACTGAAAAATAGCACATAGCATCTGTTCTGGGTCTGTTTCTAGAAAAAAAAAAAAAAAAAAAAAGGAAATAATTCAGTTCTGCTCATCTTCCTGGTCTTGAGGCAGACTTTGAAGTTTTCTGCTGGTTGGTCCCATACAGAGGTTTAAAGTGCTGATGGCAATTTGTGGAGCTTGTCCCTGGTGTTTAGAGGAGTAATGGTGTTTAGAGGAGAGAGAGTTGGCTAAGAGAGAGTCCACAAACAACTTTCTCTTTTGCTGCAGGCTTGATCCCAATACTGAAAAGAACAGCTGCTTTAGCAGGAAAACTCTCCTTGTCCACAATCTGCTGAGCAGCTTTAATACATCAATATCATAAAGTGACCCAGCACTTGCTCTAAGGCAGCCAGGACCTGACACTGAAAGCCCAGAGGAGCTCTGCACTGACACCAAAGTTGGCTGTGAACCCTCCTGCCATCTCCCTGTCTGCTGTGACACTGCTGCCTTTGGGGTTTTGCAATACTGAGATACTCATCTTCTGATTGGCTTGTGTCCAAGGCTTATCTCCAGGCTGAGGGATTTTTCTAGGTTTTTTGTCACTCCCCCCACGAGGAGATACATGCACATCTGTGTATACATACATGAAAAGTAACTCCTGCTCCCTTCTCCTGATCCACTTACTGATAAAAAGTTTGGTACCTCTTGCCTCCTCAATCAATTATATCTGCCTCATCAGTGCTCTTGGGAGACTGCTTTCTGATAGATTTTAACTCATGGCCATTAGATTAAAAATCTGTTATTTCTTCATCACCTTGTGTTGTTGCTAGGTGACAAATGCATATCTCAGGCAGCAACAGGGACTACTGCAATATCCAGCAATTTTTGATTGTCTATTATCTCTTTGCTTAAAGTGCCTGTTCTGTTGATGGGAGTTGATGTACAGTTCTAGGATCATCCAAAGGATTGAGAGTTGCCACAGAAACCACTGATGCCAGGGGCTGGTTCTTGCCGAGCTTCATGAGAGGTGATGCAAGACTGGGAGACAAGAGGATCTTGGGAAAAGCCAATTTAACTTGTCAGGTCTGACAGGGCTGAGGTAGTATTAGGAGTCAATTTCAGGACCTAATCTTACTCTTATATATATGTGCACTAGGAGTGATGGCCTTTGCAGACATGAGCGTCAAACAATAATTTTCAGTCGTGCTTTTTGTTAGAGCCAAAGTTTTAGGTAACACCTTGAAAAGCTCTGGATTCTGGTAAGAGTGAGATGGAATTTATTGGAAAACAGGAGCACACACAGAGCCCCTGGAGGTTCATAAGCATAGTTAGCAGTTTAAACCCATTTAAAGCTCTTCCTCAGCTGCCTTCAGAACATTTGATGGTTGCTGAGGTGACTTTTGAGAAAGCAATCACCTTGCTAAGCTCTGACCATCCTCCCAGATGTTCAGAATGGGACTGTGAAAGATTTTTCCAGAACATAAGCAAGAAATGAGAGTGGCAGGAGAAGAGGTAGGACAGACACAGAGAAGGGCATAGGACAGAATGGAGAACACAGAGATGTGATATGGGAGACAAGGAAAGGCAGGGGAGCCCTGCTCTCTACACGAAGGTCAACTGATGAGTTAATTAAGTGTTGGCTTTTATGTTGCAATGTTTTCACCTCACCACCACAATCAATTTTTCGTCTGAACCAAGCCCACTGGGAGTTCTGCCCTCCCTACTAGGCTTCACCACTGTGGCTGGTTCAGTCTTTGCTTTTGCAACTACATCCTCAGTGTCTGGGCTCAGCCAGGCTGCAATCATCCTGACTCATCATCCCACCCACCGTGGCCTGGGAAGACCTGAGGCAAGTAAATGGAGTTTAGCCAAAGAGAAGGGTAACATGGAGGACTGAGGATCAAACTTTGCCTCTGCAACAGGAGACCTAAAGCAACTTCAGGCTCACCCTCATGAAATGAAAGCTGCAAGGAGCTGCTTTCTCCCTACTAACACACTGAAATAAATAAAGCCAGTGCCAGGGAGAGCTATCAAAGCTAATGGCCAATGCTGGCATGGGAACAAATGGGAGCAAGCTGGCCATGAATAAAATGAGACTGGAAATGCAAAGTTTTTCCCCAACCAGAGCAGTGAGGTTCTGTAGCAGCTTGTCCATGGAAGGAGTGTGGGCATGAAACCAAACATCTCCCAGGATGGAAGCCATCAAGCTGTCAGAGGGGATGTAACCACTTCAGTGGGACTTGCTGACCCAGAGAGTCTTTTCCTACCCCATGGAAACCACCTCAGTTGACCCTTAGACCCTCAAACCCATCTGCACATAAAGGAATCAGCCAAGGTAGCTCCAGGCTTGCATGAGCAAGGAAGGGTGAACCCTTTAAAACAAGCCATGGTAGAGCTGGCACAGCCTGTTGCCTTTCAAAAGGATTATAACTAGCTGCTGCTCACTGATGAATATGTCCCTTTGTGAGCCTGTGCAGGGGACGTGCCGCACAGGGGGAAGGAAAGACTCCGGGCATTGATTTAAATGAGTGCTAACAAGGATGACATTGTTCCATTGCATCCTCCCCAGAAGAGGGGCTTTGCAGGTCACCCTCAGATCTGAGGCAACTGCAGCTACCTCCGCTGCTTCATACTCCAGAGAGCCCTTTTGTTTGCCTTGGTGTATCAGTAGGGAAAATCCAGTAGAGAATGAGGTCAGTGAAGTATTTTGCCTGTTGGAAAGCTAAAGGCAAAGGAATCTGCTGTTAGGCTAAGGATTTCTCCTATATATGCATGTAGTTCTCATTCTGGGATATGCAGTGGGATCTAGTGGGAGGTGTCTTGCCCATGGCAGGGGGGGTTGGAACTAGCTGATCTTTAAGGTCCCTTCCAACCCTGATAACTCTTATTCTACAGAAAACTGTCTTCAATACATAGGTGTTAATGGAGCACTCAAATCCTTAAATCACACATTCATGGGGACTGAAAATTCTAGAACTCTCAAAGAATAAAGTCCACTAAACTGTTGGGAGAAATTGCCATGAGTTGTTCAAATACCTCTGTTCCAATGCTACAACAAACACCTGAAATACTGAGAATACATGAAAGGATTTAGGCAGGAGCTTTCTTGCTCTGGAATTCACAAAGGGAAGCAACTTTGAGAAGTGCACCTTTCCAGCAGGTGTCTTGTGTATGCTGGTGATTCTGACTCTGCTCTCATCATCAAAACCAGAAAACAGTGTACAGTGTTTCACAGAGAGATGTGTTGTGGTGGAGCAATGGGAAGCTGAAAGAATTGAGAGAAGCGTCTTGTTTGTTGGGGTGTGTGTCCTGAAGCTGAGTTTTGTTTTGAAAACTTAAGTTGGATCTTAAAAAAATAAAAGTGCCAAAATAAAAGGATCTGGGCTAAACCTAGCAGTTGTTTGCTTTTAGGGGAGAATTCAGAGCTCAGAATTACATTTTTATATCTGCTGCACACAAGGAAAAAATGGTATCTCGACTTCTCTTATTTCTGGCTTGAAGACCAGGACTTGAGATAATTCCCAGCTATATCACTGACTTCTCATATAGCCACAAAATTCTGTGTTACAGTCCACCTGGAAAAAGAGCATAAAAGACCTTTCATCTGACAGGCTTTCCAGATAGTCACTGTACCTCCCACAGAGCACATCAGAAATCAGTTCAAAGGGCTGGATAGCCCTTGAGACTTGAGGAACAGAAAAGCAGAATTAAGGCAAAGCTGATGAAATTAAAAGCAGCTTGAATAAAGAGAAAGATGAAATATGCCAGTACTACAGGCAAAGTAATCACCAGCAGAAATTTTCCCCTTTGTTTTTTTTTTTTTTTTTTTAATGTGAAATTGAAGCTGATTACAGCTGCTTGAATCCTGAAGCCTGCTGCTTCATTGTGCTCAAACAGGTCCTCTTACTTTTAATCAGTTAAAATTGTATTTGTGTTTTAATCATTAGAAACTATATTTGGGTTATAATTCTTTTTCTTAATTTCTCTTTTTTTTTTTTTGGTTTTTTTTTTTTTTTTGTTATTTCATTGCCAGGGGCTAAGAAATTACATGTTAAAAATCAAATTTTT
>JAOEGS010022564.1:9860-19985 GCA_025447755.1 Corythornis vintsioides | reverse complement strand
AAAGGAATAAAAAAAAAAAAAAATTTAATTTGTTAAGGATTTTTTCTATCCATTAAAATAAAAAAAAAAAAAAAAAAAAAAAAGGTGTATTTTATGACGGTTAATGAGAAATTCTATTGCTCATGACCACAAAGGTAAGTGTTAAGTGTTTCTTAGGTATTGGATTTAAATAAAATTATTTAATACTTGTTGACACATAATAGAGAAAAGTCTATGTAGAGCTCTGTGTATTTTCCTCTCCTTAGAGCAACAAATAAAACTGTTATCAGAAATATGTGTTCTAGCTGCTGGATTTTTTTTATTAATATTGTTACTAATATAAAATTCTCTTGTTTCTTTGTGATTTTAAGACTAAATTTGTGGTAGTATGTTTGACCTCCTACAACATACTGGATTTAATAGGCTCTATATCTTTTAATAGGCTCTATAGTAACTATATGTTTTGATTAACTCCTTTTCTTTTTTTTCTAGGAATAAGTATATCTCCAAATACAGTTCCTAATGCATCGTGTGAAGTAATTCTCTGTTCCAGTCCTCATTCCATATGTTGTATTTTCCTGCAACAGCATTTGTAATTTCCTATAGGCTTCTGTCATCTATTCAGCAAATCTAGACATCTAGACATGCCATTATAAGAATCATATAAATGTTATCTTGTTATCTTCAACCATATGGCTCAAATCAGGGATTTGAACTTCAGTTAAGGGAAACATTGGTTTCAGCCCTTTTTGTATTTGACAAGAGGAAATGGTCTATAGTTCCACAAAAATAAAAAAAAAAGCTTACTCTGAGATGACAGTAAATATTTTGCTTTATAACCCTATTGTCTACTTCCAGTTTAATTTTCTTTCTTTTTACCTCTCTCTTTTTGGAGTCACAACTAGATCAGAAGTGTCAAGGACTCAGACACTTCCTTTGTTGTCAGAATCTGCTGTGTTGACCTGGGATCTATACTCTGTAATGACTCTCTGATTTGGTTGTACCCACCAGCTACCTTAATCTGACAGTACTGGCCTTCTACAACCGAAGAGATGTTTTTGGTGTAAACTGTAGTATATTTGAGTATGGACACAAATTTCATTGACTGCTATTGAAAAAACCCCAAGGAGCACAGGAAGTATTTGAACCAAGAGTTCCAGCTAAATATTCTATTAGGAGCTCTGAACAAGAACTTTGAAATAGATTTCAAGATTGGCACCTTGATTAAAGAATGAAATCAGATGAGTTCAGAAAATACAGTTAATATAATGAATTTCACTATCTGATGGGAAAATGACAAACTCATTGAAATCAAAGGAACTGTTTGAAATTGCCAACAGTACTCTTAGAGGAACCTGAAGCTGTAACTTTGTTCTGTATCACAAATTTCTCTGCTGCAATCCTTTTCCTTTTATTCTCATTCTGTGCTCTATAATGAGTCACTTACCTTTATATAATTCAAATATTTCAAGCATCTTACTATGATTATTTTTAAAGCAATTGTTGAAACAGAAACCAATGTCTCCCAGCACTGTTCATTCCTATCAGGTTTTTATGATCAGGATGATCGCTTAATTAGCATGTTTGTTTCCACCAGGGTATACCAATTAAGAGATATAACCACACTGCTGTACATTTCTATTCAAGCTTTTCTACATTTAAAGATCACACACTTCAGCACGTGTAGATTTAACACTAACAGAAGTTTCCAGAGGATATTGAGCTATTTTGCTCTCTCTTTCTTATGCTGGTATATTTAAATTACTAGAAACTAGACATTAGGTGTTTTTTTAAAAAGGTTACATATTTTTTTAACCAGAATATTAATTTTATTTAATAGTTTTCACAAACTCATTAAGCTATTATTTTAACGAAAATACTGCTGACATGAATAATGATTTTTCAGCTATTTTCACAGATGTGTTATCCCGGTTATTTTGCTTTTGTGTGTTTATTTTTCAGAAAATTCCTCTGACATAAACAAGCTTCTTCTGCCACTTCTACTCTTATTGCTATGGAATATGTTTACTTATATTTATTGTGACCACGTTAAAAAAACCCTAACAAGTAATTCAAAATTTACATTTATTGCCAATGAATTTTGAATTAGGAGCAGTCACCCAAATTTTTTATGCTGTCATCATTACTATTACAACTTATTTTGTTATTTTCTTATACCATAGTTAAAAATCTGGTTTGAACTACAGTTCTTGCTTCATTTCTAGAAGAACAAAAATATTTGTTAAAAAATGTTAGGCTTTTAAAATAAAACTGTCACAATGTGTCACAATGTGTCTCATACCCTGATCATATTTTCTAAGCAAAGCAATAATAATTATAAGTTTTTCCTGAGGATGTTTAAAGCTGTTCATCTAAACTAGCATCAATACTAAAATAGATTCCAAAGTCTCTAAACAAGGTTTTGAAATATTAAGATGTCTGTTTAATTATGAGGACTGTTCAGAGGTTGGTTTTTTTGTCATCTGACTTTGCTTTTGTGTACCTTTTATTTAAGGTTAGAGTTAGGTTAGGATTAGGATTAAGAGAGAGACAAAAAACAAAAGAAAAAAACAAAACCCAACAACAACAACAACAAAACAAAAACAAAAACAAACAAACAAAAAAGATATGAAGGTGGAGTGCATCTGGAAAAAGGATTGTGAAAAGAAAGTTTAAGTATATAGTGTTTAAATCTGTTGTGAGATATTTTGCCTGGGAATCTTGCCTGATGTTCAGTTTATGCTTAGGGTTAAGGTTTACAATAAGGATGAGGTTAGATGACTTTAATTAAGAAAATGATGAAGATGCAGAAAAGGAAGAAAACCAGAAGGAACTGGACCAAGAAAGAGACTATTCCTAGTAAGAAGATTCCTATTTAGAATCTATCTATAACTATCATTATTACACCAGCTGTTAAAACTCTTGCCTTGTTTCTCTTTTGAATTTGGCTGATTTCAGGTTCTAGGCACTGGCTCTAGATATATATATATAAAATATAATATCTTCACCCACTAAATTGTGGAACGTGTTGATCCCTGATATTTATTACCCATGGAAATACAACTACACTGTAATCAGCTCACATGTCCATCTACTTCTTACAAGCACTTTAGCCTTCTCAAAAGCTTTAAGAATTCCATCATTCACACAATTTATTTTTTTTGTGACACTGAATTGTGTGCAAATGGTTAAATTTTGCACCCTTATTTTAAAAAGTGGGAACATAATAACTGTAAATGTCATTCCAATACTGAACCTCTCTAAATCTTTTAACAGATAGAAACTCAATGTCTTGCTTCTGCTTTTCCTATTAGCTGTTTTGCCACTGCATCTTACTGACAAGAGATATTGTTTGTCCACTATGTCTCTTACATCACCTCTTGAATCTTGATTTTCATTATAGAATTATAGAAAGTTAGGGAATTACATTACACAGAACTGTATCCTGTATAAATATTCTGCACTGCTTGTACCAGACATTTGACTTCTTTGATTCTGTTGAATCTGACTCTGTATAACTGGACACATCAGAAGGGTGATGATGAACAGCCACCATGGCTTCATCAAGGGCAGGTCCTGCCTGACCAAACTAGTGGCTTTCTATGATAAGGTGACTACCTCCGTGGACAAAGGACAACCTGTAGATGTGATCTATCTGGATAACAGCAAAGCTTTTGACTCGGTTCCCCACAACATCCTACTTGCCAATGTGGAGAAATATAGATTTGATGGGTGGAATGTTCAGTGGGTAAGGAATTGGCTGGATGGTCGCATACAGAGGATGGTGGTCAATGGCTCAATGTCCAGATGGAGAAAAGTGACAAGTGGAGTCCCTCAGGGGTCTGTCTGTACTAGGACCTGTACTATTTAATATTTTCATTAATGATATTGACAATGATATTGAGAGCACCATCAGCAAGTTCACAGATGACACCAAGCTGAGTGGTGCTGTTGGAAGTCTGGAGGGATGGGATGTCATCCAAGAGGGACTTGGATAAGCAGGAGAGGTGGGCCCAGGTGAACCTCATGAGGTTCAACAAGACTAAGTGCAGGGTCATGCACCTGGGTTGGAACAGCCCTCACTATTAAAAGAGGCTGGAAGATGAGGTGCTGGAAAGCACCTCTGCAGAAAAGGACTTGGGTGTATTAGTGGATGAGAAGCTGGACATGAGCCAGCAGTGTGCATTTGCAACCAAGAAAGCCAATTGTATCCTGGGCTGCATCAAGAGAAGTGTGGCCAGCACAAGAAGAGAGGTGATTCTGTCCCTCTACTCTGCTCTGGTGAGACCTCACCTGGAGTACTGCATCCAGTTCTGGAGCCCTCAACATAGGAAAGACATGGACCTGAAGGAAGGGGTCCAGAGGAGGGCAACATTGATGATCAGGGGGCTGAAACACCTCTCCTATAAGGACAGGCTGAAGGATCTGGCGTTGTTCAGCCTAAAGAAGAGAAGACAACGGGGAGACCTTGTAGCCACCTTCCAGTACCTGAAGGGAGCCTACAGGAAGGCTGGAGAGGTGCTGTTTACAAGGGCCTCTTGTGAAAAAGATGAGCAGTAATGGGTTTTAATTAGAGAAGATTTAGACTGGCTATCAGGAAGAAGTTCTTCACCTTGAGTGTGGTGGATCAGTGGAATAGGCTCTCCCAGGGAGGTGGTTGAGGCCCCATCCCTGGAGATATTCAAGGTGAGGTTGGACAAAGCTCTGAGCAGCCTGGTCTATTTGAGGGTGTCCCTGCTCACTGTAGGGGGGCTGGACTAGATAACCTTTGGAGATCCCTTCCAGCCCTAAAAATTCTTTGAGTCTATGATTCTAAATAGTAAGTTTAATACTCTAAATCCACAGTCAGGTCTTGTTTACACTGAGGATTTCTAAGAAAGAAATTTGATGACTGTCTTGTTCTGATATTGTCATCAGTGAGAGACCACACACAAGCTATTCTATTCTATTCTATTCTATTCTATTCTATTCTATTCTATTCTATTCTATTCTATTCTATTCTATTCTATTCTACTCTACTCTACTCTATTCTATTCCTATTCTATTCTATTCTATTCTATTCTCACACTCAAGCCACATCTGTTGTCACCACTTTTACATTTTCTCAAGCTTCTTGAGGTGGTGGTAAAGGAAGGAAGTTGGAAGGAATCTAACCCTCGATATAGCTCATTTTCAAGCAAGTATAAGGGTTGACTAAACTAGTCAAACTAGCCAACTAGATTTTTATGATTTCCTGATCAAATGCAAGGACAGCAACTTGTAGACAAAGTCAGTGGTAAAATCAGCTGTTGCTGGAGATAGGAAACTGCAGTGACACTATTGAAATAAATCTCTTCTTGGCCTGAGAAAATCTTTAGGAAACAAAATCTTTTGCTGGGATGTTACTAGATGTTTGATGGTGAGCCACACAAAAAAAACCCAAACTAATATGGTAACCTCTTAGAGAAAGCATTTATGTCTGTATTGTGTCTTTAGTTTAATATTCTCTGAGACAGGCAGTTGTGGTTTATACTTGTGCAGTAAATACCACATGAGAAATAAAGATGGATAAGACTGAAGGAGGACACTAGTTTAACACTGTTCTTTCATAGCTTTCTCCACCTAAGGGTCTGAATGATTTGTCTAATATTAACACATTTACTCTATCAGGTTCATAGCATCTTTGTGATGTGAGAACTATTATTCCCACCATAGAACACCCACCCACATCTAGAAGGAGAGAATGGTCTGATGGATATAAGAACTGTGTTGAACTTTTCCTTCTTCTCACTTCTCTGAAACTTGTTCGAACCTCTGAAATTCACAGCAGGGTCTATATGCTAATGTAGCTGGTGTCCTACTTAAATTCATTAACTGTAATAAACAACAAAGTTATAGCCCTAGGTCCAATGTAGGACTTCAGTGTCTGTAAAAAGAGACCTAGTAGTGTCTTTTAGGCACTGTCATTACCATGCAATGTGATCGCTCCCAAAATTACCAGGTATCTTTGAAAAACACTAAGGAAGGGAAATATCAACTCCCATACTTCACTTGAATAAGGAAAACCTGAGTCCATGAAATTATTGCTTTCATGCACTCTTGCAAAGAGCAGAGTTCACTACATTTCTTTTAAAAGCCAGGTGACTTACAAAACCTGTGCTCACCATTTACTGAACAGCTCAGAAAATTCACCTAGAAACTCAGAGACCTGCTCAGGCTTACGCAACAAAAAGTGGATAGATGTCTGAAGTTTTCTTTATTCAAGTGTCCCAAGGTATAGGCTGATTCCTATGAGTGCTGGTTATAAATGGGAATATAATCATAGCTTTGTATAACAGTGGGTATCACACTTGCTTATGGGTGGGACTTAGGCTTCCTCCTTTCTCTGAATCTGCGAACAGCTAAGCATGGAATGACCAACCTAGTCAGCTATATATAAAAATATATATCTTCATTTGGTGAACTGCTATACAATACCTTAGAGAGCCAAGGGGAAACCACTGCATGAATGGATGTAATCAGGACATGACAAGCTCTCTTCAGGGGAGACACTGTGTCACAACAGAATGGATCTGTCAGTTTCCACTGAATATAACAGATTTCCCAAAAATCCTCATACACAATCTCATGCCACTAAAGTTGTCTTCCTACTGTGGTTACTCATCACTAGGGTATTATATTGACAGTGGATAAAGGCTACTACAAAAGTAAATAAAAGTACATTGTTAAGATCTGATCCTGTTGATGTAAGCTGTCCATACTTAAATAAATCGAGAAATTGAGACTTTCTGTGTAAATAGTGTAATACAGCACTCTCTCTATCTTAAATTCCAAATGGGTTTTTGCAGGAGTTAATTACTAAGCCCCTAATCCAAAACAGCACTGGTAAACATCCAAAGAACAAAACAGAGTGACCTGAGCTTTCAGAGTTCCTGATCTTAGCACACCTTTAAAATATCATATTCAGGATAACTGTTTTACATCTAGGTAGAATGCCTAAAACATGTTTGAGCACCTACATTGTTGTTTATTTTCTTTATATTTTTGCATCTGTTCCTTTCAGACAGATCATTTTCTGTTTTAAGTATTTCTATTTTTCTGCCCACATGTTTAGATACAGAAAGCCTAGAGAGGGGAAAAAGATTATCCCTGTCCTCTGTCTTCCTCTTCCTGAAAACTCCTTCTCTGTCATGTCTTTTGGGAAATCAAGTCCTGCTCTGATAGCAAAATCTGTTCTTATAGAAATCAAAGGGAGGTTTGCATTGACTTCACTGGAAATATTATCAAGTCCTTAACATGACTTATCTTAGAAAGAACAGCTTTGTGAATATGATTAAGCACACTCTTTAATAATTGTTCTGACAACTTGTACCTTCCTTTCCAAGAGCTGACACTGAGCACTTGGGTAATGTGGCTCCTAGTTAGATAGAGATTAAGTGATACAGGAGATGTTATCTCATCTTTGACCTTCAGTACCATCTCCATGGTGAGATACATTACTCTGATCTCTGGAAAGGGGAATCAGTCATGTTTTGCTGACTAAAACTGCCCTCTTCATAGCAAAATTACAAAAATACCCCAAGGAAAAAAGTGCATGTTATTGCTTTGCACGAGAGCTGGCAAAACTGCATATTTTGCCTGTTTGCATTTGAGATGTAACACACATCTCTGCACAGCTCTCCCCCTCCTCAAGCGTTCTTCTGAACAGAATATCACTGTCACCAGAGAGGAGTCATCTTTCCATTTTTCTTCTCCTCCTTTTCTGTTGTTACTCCTCAGTGAGTTTAAATTTCATTTACTTTGGCAAGAGGGCTTTTTTTTCTTTAAAAGTTTTAATCCACCTTGTAACACTACCTAGAAAGAAGTGAATTTAAGCTGCAGTATGTACTAGGAGAGAAAACCTACTTTATTTATCACCCAGTCCTACTTTACCATACACTGACCTAATTACAGCCCACACCACAAGGGGTAGGAGGAGCAGAAGAAGGAGTACTTGTGCCATCTAGTGACTCTTGTCCTCCCGCAATAACCAGCAGCATCCTTTTGTGAGTTTTGCAGTTTCGTGTCCCTAGCACTTGAAAGCAAATGACCTTCCCCAGCCTGCCTGCATGGATGTCGGGCTTATCTGCATACTGCTTTCTCCTTCTCTTTCACTGATTCGAAACAGTTTTCATGGGTAATTTTGTATTAGAGCTGTAAACCCGCAGGAAAGCAGGTGGGATTTTAAAAAAAAATACTTGAAATTATGTCAAGTGAAGAAAAAAACCCCATGTTTGAACAGTGTTGATACATGTCTAAAACCAGAAACTAGAAAATACTTTGTATACACAAATGTAGGCTGGGGTTTTCAAAGGAAGCATGGTGAGCTGGGTGCCTCTGAGGCTGTCACAAGTCAGATGCATAAATGTTGGTCTTGAGCAGTTCCACAAGATTTTGCTTCTCCCCTTCCCTGAAATTATAATTTAGGTAATCTTGTTCCTGTGAAATCACAGGTGATCAGGCACCAGTTAGCATATTTTTCTGTGATATCATTTTCAGTGTGAGCTTCTTTTACTGAAAATGAAAAACTGAAATATTTACCTATTGCTATAGACATAAAAATATTACAGAGCAGACCCAAATTTTACTTTGAAAATTAAGTTATTTTTCCTGTCTTTCCTTTTCAAAGCATTTCAATAGTTTGGGTTTTTTTTAACAACTGCTCTGAAGATAATTTTTCTTAATTGGGATGTTGTTGTTAAACTAAATGTACATCATTGGCACCACTTGCTCTGTGTCAGTGAGAGGATGTAGGATCTCAAAGTTCCTGGAAGCAAATATGAACATACTTCCCCCAGATGTGCGCACTAAGGGAAACATCATATTTTAATCTCTGTGTATAAAAAGTCTTTCAATTTCCATCCTTTTTCAAGTGTTGTAGTGAAGGGGTTCAGTACAACCAGTGTTTATACTTATATTTTCATGTAAATGGATTACAGTGAATGAAAAGTAAGGTTTCAGCATGTAACATTAAGCAAACAAGAATTACTCTGATAATATCCTCCACAGTTTTCAGTCATTTTTAGACTTTTCTTGTTTGATAGCCAGGGTGATATTTCCAGGGACCTGTTAAAAATTTAGAAATTTATTCTGCAATTTTGCCTTCTCGTTGTAAGGATCATATCAAATCACAAATCTTTCCTAGTAAGTCACTGATGTTAAACAGAGAGTTACTAATGTTCACTTTGTTCCTTGCTGTCATGAATGCTCAGGTTGTCCAGAAAGGTCCCTGGTTTGAATGTTACGTAGTTTTCTTCCAGACTATATTCTCCTGTTGCCTCTTCAGAGTGGCCAGAATGCTGAGGCAACAAGAGAAATAAAGTTTTTGCCACTGAGCCAAAGTGAAGACAAGGGCCTTGCATGTCCCCATAGGCTTAGACATTCCTTGTATTTGTCTTCCTAGTGGCCATCTACTCCTTATGATCCGCTTTGCAGAATTGCTGAGCACTCTTATTTGCAATTAAAGCTGTGTTTTGCAATATCAGACTCCTATGTAATACCCTAAAATGCAAATAATCAGATTCAAAAATATATCAGATGAACTGCTGCATGTTAGTGTGCACTTTTCACCTTTATTTCCCGGTGTCTCAGTTCTCTGTGTGTAAAAAAAGAAGTAATCCTCTCACAGAGGTGTTGTGAAGATAAAGGAATTATTTATGAAGCACTCATCACTGGTAAACACTGTATAAATCCTCACATGATGAACAGATCAAAATAGTGTGCAGTAGATAACTTATAGTAGTACACACTAAGCAGTGAATAGAAAAAGGTTGGAAAGTACTAAGAAAGTATTATGGATTCTGTACATTAAATGCAACAGGGACCCTGAAGAAATGTAGAATGCAAATAAAACATCATTATATTATATAATGTTCATACCACAAAACAGCTACCCAGAGTAATTAACGCTGTACAAATGTTCTCTCTTTTGTCACATATAGTTACAGGTCTTACTAAAATTCTAGGACCTTAAAAATGTTTCTGGTTGTCTCCTATGTTGTTTTTCATGCCATAACCACCACTGTGATATTGCAGGTCCAGTAGAATTGGGTCATTCATAGATTCATTCATAGATTCATTCATAGATATTAGGGGTTGGAAGGGACCTAGAAGATCATCTAGTCCAAC
>JAOEGS010022559.1:0-44891 GCA_025447755.1 Corythornis vintsioides | reverse complement strand
CGCCCGCCGGCACCGCCGGATCTCGCTTCGCCCGGGGGCGGTGGGCGCGGGGGTGGGGCGGGGGGGGGGGGGGGGGGGGGGGGGGGGGGGGGGGGGGGGGGGAGCCTGAGCCCAGCCCTCCCTCCGTGGCAGGGTCTGCGGCTCCCAACTTGGCTTTGCAGGTGGATGCATCACCATGACAGTGAAGAAGAATCCGACTCTGCCCAACGGAAGCACCATGGTGAGTGTGGGAAGAGGGAGAGGATGGGGGGTGCCAAGGGTGCCAGGCTGCACAGACCATTCTTCTGCATAAATAGGGGTCACCTCTCACCCTGTCCCACGGGTCCCCCTGTCATCTTTAGATGGATCTTTACCTGCAATAATGTAGAGCAGCAGCAAAGAGAAAGGATTGCTTGAAATCAAGGAAGTTCAGGCCAAGCTGATGTGAGTCCTCAGGGATACCTCTTGCTCACTGGTGATCCAGGCTCAACTTTTTCTTCTGCTGTGTCCCATGAAACCCAGGCAGCTCTTGCTTCATGGCTGTTGTGATGAGCCAATGTTCACCTCCCTGCAACACCTCTCTTGGTTGTCTCACCTCACCAGATGGGTGCAGGGCAAAGCAAAGAGCAGAGGGTTAGAGCCACAAGTTTATCCTGTTCACCCAGCTTTGAGGGACCTACCTCTGGCTGTGCTCTGGCACTGGCAGCACACGCAAGTGTTGGCCCCGCTGGTTTATACTGGCTTCCCATGTCACCCATGTGAGGATGTGGGGACACGGTGCCTTGCTGCCTCAGAGAGCAGTGGTGTCCTCTTCTTACTGCAATGGCTTGTACTAATGTTCTGTGGGCCTTTCTCCTTTCTGAGGTTGGTGTCCCATAGTGTAGCTTGTCACAGTGGTGACACAACAGACAGGACAGAAGTGCCTACCCATCTCTGCTGGTCTAAGGATGCAAGAAAAGGCTGGATCAGATGGAAGAAGCAGCAGAGTAGGGTGGAAAGCCAGAGGGAGCACCATGCCACCAGTGGATGATGGGGTGCTTCTTGGGCTATTGGCTGACTGATGCCTGTCTGCCATGCACAGGAGAATGTGCTGCAGAGGGTTTTGCAGCTGCCAGTGGTGAGCTCGACCTGTGAAAGCCTCCAGAGGACCTACACCAACACCAAGGAGGCCCACCCACTCATGGCCTCGGTGTGCAGCGTCTATGAACGGGGCGTGCAGGGTGCCGGAGCCTTGGCCATGTGGAGCATGGAGCCCGTGGTGCGCAGGCTGGAGCCTCAGTGTGAGTCCATCCACCAGGGAGGACATGGGAGGGCAGCCCACCAAAGCCTCTCTTTGGCTGGCACCAGCATGTGCCCAGGACAGCCCAAGAGCTTTTCTTACCAATCCATCCCATGCTTTTGTGCGAGGCAGTTGCTGTGGCTAACAACCTGGCTTGCCGGGGCTTGGACCACTTGGAGGAGAAGATCCCTGCCCTCCAGTACCCTGTTGACAAGGTAAGTCACAGTCAGGACAGTCTGGGACTTCCTGATCTCTCTGCAGAGACCACAGTATGTCTTCTTGTCTTGTTTCTGGGCAGCAATGGGCTGTTGGAAAGGTAAAAGGCAGCACCTCCAAGGGCTCCTGCAGCCCAGGGAATGGTTGGGGTGCTCCCAAATACCGATCAACAGCATCCTGTGTCTCATCCCAGCCTGAAGAGAACTGTTACACCCCTTTTGGGTCTGTCTACTGGCATGGCCATGGCTGGGGTCCCTGTGTTCCCTCTGGCTGTCCCATGCCACCAGAAGCACACCAGCAGGACTGTTCTCCATCTCTCCACCTGCAGCTCGCATCTGAACTGAAGGGCACCATCTCCTCCCCGCTCCAAAGTGCCAAAAGCACCATTGGCAGTTCCATGGATAAGATCATGGAGCTGGCAGCAGAGGGCTACGAGGTCACCAAGAGCACGGTGGAAACAACAGCAAACTACACGAGGAGGAGCTCAGTGAGCCAGATGGCAGCTGCAGGGGTTGACACAGCCCTGGGAGGGCTGGAGAAGCTGATGCAGTACCTGCTGCCAGAGGAGGATGAAGAAGCAGGTAGTACTGATGCCCAAATCCCCTCTGAGGGTGTCTGGCAAGGGCTGGCTGTACATGCAGCAGCAGGAAGCCTCTGGATTTTGGTGTAGGGCTGCCTAAAAGGGTTGCCCCACCAGGATGTAAACCCACCATTGCTCTTATGCCTATGTTCTTCTACCTTCAGACCAGAAACCCAAAGAGACACATGAGTCAGCAGCAAAGGTCTCCCAGAAGCAGCCCAGTGCTCCCAATGCTCCCAGTGCTGCCAGTGTGCCCAGCACCCTTGGCAGGATTGGTGCCTTGGTTAGCACTGCCTCCCATCGTGCTTATCAGCAAACCACTCAAAGCCTCCAGCGTGCCAAAACCAAAGGGCAGGAGCTGGCTGCCTGGATCCCCATCCTGGTGAGTACCAAAACCTACCTGCCAGGGTTCTGCTTCCCCATATCCTCTTTCAGGATGATTCAGCTTTCAGATTATACATCCAAGGCTCCTTGGAACAGGTCTGAGAGGAGAGTGATGGGTTCTGGTGTTCTCCTCACTTAGCAGGACAAGCTGGGGCCAGCAATTCCCACAGAACCTTGTGCTGTGGTAGCAGGACAAGTTATTTTTAGCTGACTCCCAATGTATATTGTTGATTGATGGCTTTGCCACAACATCCTTCACAAAGCAAAAAAAACCCTGCAGAGGCCCCAAGAAGACAGGGAGAAGAAGGTGCCCCCCCCTCCCATGGTGAGAGCCCCTTCCCCGGTCTGTGCCAAAATCCTGGAGCTGCAGCTGCCCTGTGGATTTCTTCCCACATGCACACACATCCCCCCTGCCCCCTATGCATCCCAAGGCACCCTTGGAATCCTCATGCTATGCAGAATGGGGTGGGTGGGACCTGCCAGCTCCCTCTGAGTAGCAGCTTTGTGCTCCTCTCCCAGGGCAGTCTGGCCAAGCCGAGGGTACCTGAGGCATCACAGGTCCACAGTGATGGGCAAAGCACCACAGCTGGCTCGCTGCGCCAGAGGCCGAGCAGGGTGACAGAGCAGAAGCAGGAGAAGGCAGGGAAGAAAGACAACAACCACACCAAGGAGGTATGGAGAAAAGTGGGACAGAGAGCCAGGGGTGCCCCAGAGCATCTTCCTACCCATGGACCGTGTCAGCATGAGGGATCTTACCCCCAAACCTTTGGGTACCAGGCCCTCATTTCTGCTGAACCCTGAACCGCAGCTTGGAGGAGGTGAGGGTGAGCTGGCAAGAGGGTAGCCCCAGCAACATCCTCCCCTGATTCCCTAAAACCGGGGGCTGTGGGCAGCCTCTGCACTGGGCAGGGTTACCCTGGCTTCTATGTTCAAGACTCCTTTGCTGCTGTGGGGTGTGAGTACTGAGCTCCTTACTGAGCCCCTGGATACCCCTGAAACATCACCATGGAACCAGCAGAAAGGGATGGTGTGAGCTAGTGGGCCAGGAACATTCCCCAGTGGTAGCTCCATTGGGATGTGGGGACGGGAAGCAGCAGGTCGGGGTCACTGCCCTTCACCTCTGCCTGTAGCGGAAGCGCATCCCATGGCAGAGGGTCCCCGGGGGCTGGGAGTGGGGGAAGCTGGAGGAGGGGGCAGGGAGCGACCCTGCTGTGAAGGGCTTCAGTAGCTTTTGCAAAGCAGTGACCCAAAACCACTCAGGCCTTGAGCTGTGGAGGGGATGGGGAGCCCAGAGCCACCCCTGTCCCACCCAGAGGGGCTGGTGTGGCTGGGGCCAGCAGCTGAGCTGGTTTCTCTCAGCAGGCAGGGGCAGAGCCCGGGCTGGTGGGCAGCATGGCTCACAACTTGCAAAGCGCCTGCGCCTCCGGCATCTCCAGCGTGAAGAAGGTCCCTGCTGTGGCCTGGGATGCAGCGGAGGGATTGATCCTCTTCACACCCCGCAGGCTGTCTAAGGCCATGGAGACAGTGGATGCTCTTGGGGGAACCCTCGTCAGTGCCCCCAAGCATCTGCTGGGCACCCTGTACAGTTACGTGCCGGTGAGTTTGTCCCCAGCCAGGTCCTGTTCATCTCTAACAAACTCTATTTTGCCCAATCTTCTCCCATGAACACCCCATAGCTCTGGGTAGCACCACGAGGCACCAGCACAGGGAAATGGGGTGCTGTCAAGATGCCTCAGTCCCACTCTCCTGAACATGCCCCAAGACATGACAAGTCCCCCACAGAGACTCAGCAGGATGGGCAGTGGCAGCACCTTCCCATGGTTCATACCCAAACCAGGGTGCAATCACAAATTCCTGGGAGGGTGTAGGTTCAGGCTGAGACTATTTCCCCTCTCCTTTTCCACCCCCCATTGCTCCTCTGGGACCATCTCTCCACCACAGCTGCCCAGGGGCTAGTCACCCTCTTCCCTCTGCTGGGGACCTCTCTGGGGGCAAACTGGCTTGTGCTCACCCCCTCTCTCAGCTCCGCAGGCAGTCGGTGAAGGAAGAGGATGCAGCCAGGGGCAACAAGTCCAGCCCAGAGAAGGAGGAGAAGGAGAAGGATGCCAAACCCACTGCCCCCTCCACTGAGGAGAAATCCCAGCTGCGGGGTGACTGGCGGCTGTACCGCGGCCACCACCCCCTCTCCTTCCTGGGGCTTGAGGACCCCCTTTTCCTGCGGCACAACCTCTACCGCAGCCCGGCCTTCGAGCCCGAGTGCCCCTTCCCAAGGAAATCTGCCTTTTCCCCCTACAACAGGCGGGTGAGCGAGGGTTCCTACCGCTTCAGCCCTGAGGCCATGTACAGCCGGGCTTACTACACCAACTACTACAGCCCTGCCTTCAAGAAAGACTGAGCCAGGGGTGAGGATGGCCGCATCCTGGCACCCCTCTAGCTCCCCCCTCCAGCACGCTTTGCCTGGGCTCCCGCCAGTAGCCCGCACGCACCTCTGTACCAGGATGGGAGCTCAAAGTGGTAGACATGCCATGGGATGTCTTCTGGAGTGCATCGGGGCACAGATTGGGGAATAAAGGCAGCTCAAAGACCTGTTGGTGGAAGAAGGTAGGGGCAGGTAGAACCAGAGGGGACTATATAGGGGAAGGAGATGTGGCAAGAGCAGTGAAACCAGAAAAGGGAAAAAGGGAGCAGCTAGGCCTGGCACTGGGCTACTCTGGTCCCTTTTGAGCAGATAGCATAAACTTAGATGAGCTACACATTGAGGACAGTGCTGAGACAGAACAGGGAGTACAACAAAGCCACCAAACAACACCACAGCAAGCCTGGTTCCCCATCCCTCCTCACTCTGTCCCCCCTGATGGAGCCTGTCCCTGGCCACAGATAGCTCCCCTGTGAAGGAGCTGTAGGTCCCCAGCAACCAGCAGGACTCATGAGTTGGAAAGCCCTGGGCACCCACCCCCAGATGATGGTGGGACAGATGGTGGGGTCAGGAAGACCAGTGAGAACAGGTGGAGCTCCTGGAGCTGCTCTCTCCCGCAGGACCGCCTGGCTTCCCGCAACACCTTGTATCTGCTGCCATAATAAACCCTTCTGACCTGCCGCTCACCTTGGCTGCTTCACGAGGGAGCAGAGTGGGGCAAACCCACCCAGGGCTGAGGGAGGGGGCACGGGAAAACTCAGCCTCGGGTCGCTGCCACAGGGATGGTGGATGCTCAAGCCCAGCAGTGTACGTGTGTCTTCCCACGCCCCTAGTACAAATTCACAGCCCCAAGGAGCCAGGGGCTTCCTGCCAAAGACGATTTATTGTGTTGCTAGAAGAACACAGCAGAGAAATCAGAACACAAAACCTCCTCCAACCCGCTGCTTTCCCAGGCGCACGAAGGGAAGGGTTTGGGGAGAGGCAGGGAGGAACTTCCCAGCAGCAGAAGGGTTCAGTGATGAGCCCAGTGACCTCCTTTCTCACCTCCTTTCCTCTCTGGGGTCAGGCTGTACAGAAGGAGCAGCTTGGGAAGGCGCAGGGTGTGATCCCCATCCTGGGAACAAGCCACGTGCCTGGATTTTCCCAGACACAGTCTATACAGCACTTACACAAGGGAACCCTCTGCAATCACTGAAAGGCTGTGGGAGAAAGGACCATGAACAGAATGGCTCAAAAGCAGGGCGGGTAGGATGGGAGGCATCAGCTCTCACCAAGGTCCTCCAGGGCCAGCTGGTACTGTGGGCTCTGGGACACTGACCACAGTCATGCACATGTGCAACTGCCAGTGGCTTCTTGACAGAGAAACTCCCAGCTAAAGGGTGTTCCAGGATTAATGGAGAGGATTCTAATGAGTGTTATACAGGAATAAGGATCCCAGGGTAAGTGTCTAAGGACAGGGAGCCAGGCAGCTATGCAGAAGTGGCATGTCCTCCCTGCTCACCAACAGCCCCTCCTGATTATGGAGCTGAAGATGACGCTGCCTAGAGCTGTAGCAAAATCACCTGGTGATTTCCAGTGTTGGAGGTTGGAAAGAAAAAGCAGGAGTCTCTTAAAAAGCTACTACAACAGAGTAGAGACTGAGCAATAACGGAGCCAAGAGGAAGGCACTCTCAGTCCACAGCTGCACTGTCTGTGTATGGCAGGACACCCAGACCCCAACGTTTAAAGGACAATAAGGAACCCCTCAGACTTACAGAAACTCACACACCACCTCCAAGCAAGGAGGCTTGGTGTAGCTGGGCAGCACAGAGAGAAGCAATACCCACGCTGCGGCTCAGAGGGAGTCCGTTCGCTTACGGGCAAACACAGCTGACATGGTCTTGACAATGCCACGGATCCCCGTTCCCTTTTTCAGTGCCAGTTTGGTGTCAGGGATGCGCTCAGCCAGTCCATGGAAGACCATGAGGGCCCCATGATAAGCCTCAGCTGCAGAAACCTCATAGAAACCACAGTCTAAAGAAAGGGCCAGGAGCCGACCCTCCTCGCTGGACACCACTCGCTGGTGGTGTAGATCCCGCTTGTTGCCCACAATGACGATGGGCACCTTCTCCTGGCTCTGCCCCTCCTTGGTTGCCTTGATGAACTGGATTTTGAGGGGCAGGATGTTGAAGCTGTCACGGTCGCAGATGCTGTAGACCAGGACAAAGCTGTCTGCCCACTGGATTCGCTTCTCTTCCAAGGACCCTTCCTCTGCCTGCTCCTGGGGAAAGAGAAACAGAAGGGTTTTTTATCCAGCTCCCTCATTCCCCATAGGTAACTTTTAGTAGAGGCTTTTCTGTCCCTGGGTGAAAACAGGTAGCAGGAACAGTCATCTCACCTGGGAATTGGGGACATCCCAGATGTGGAAAAGAATCTCTCGGCCATCCATAGTCAGGTTGTGGCTGTAGATGAATTCTACCAAAAAAACAAACAAACAAACAAACAAACAAAAAACAAACAAAAAAACCCCCCAAAATTAAAAATCATCATCTTCATGGACCCAGGAGATCACTCAAACCACATCTTCTCCTGAGGTCAAGCCTGTCACATCCACCCTAGAAGATCATGCTCCACAAGGCAAGGTCCAAGGGCTCTTTTTGTGCAGCAGCCACCACATGGAGCACGGTGGCTGCCCTAGCCTGCCTCCAACCCATCGTTCAGTCCAGGCACACTGGTGCCACCAACTGCCACCCAGGACCTTTTGCACCCCAGAGAAACAGTTCTGGAGCAAAGAAATGGGTTACTGAACAAATACAGACACTGAACCCTCCATGACCAGACAAAACTCTGGAGAAAGGCAGGCGAGGATAGGAAACAATAAAATCCCACTGGCAGAAGCCGGCTCACCTCCTGACCCCAGTCCCTAATGAGAAACAGCCTGGCCCTGGCCTGGTACTCACCCATGTCTCCATACTCCCCAATAAAGCGCCGGGTCAGGAAACGTACAGTTAGAGCTGCAGAGGGAAAGAAGACTCATCAGAATAATCCTAAACCTGAGAGACTTTCTTTTTTTAAATGCCCAGCACAACCAGGCACCGTCCCACGAGCAGGGATAAACTCTGGTTTTCTCCCAGCCACCAGCAAGTGAGTGGAGCAGAGGCACAACGTGAACTGCAGCATCATCAAACTGCAGCTCAGCAGAAAACACATTCCCGTGGTGCCGGCCCCACTGCCCTGAGGCTGGACTCAGCTCCCTCGCCTCGAATCACAGCTGCACCCGAAAGCTCAGCCCCATCTCACCAGCTTGCGCTACGAGCTGCTCTCTGCAGCTTGTTCTCCAGAAGCTGCTGCGCCTTTCAGCCCTTTTCTTGGGGGAGAGAAACGGGTGACCCTGGTGGGGAAACCCACCTTCCCATCTCACGGTTAGTTCTTACCTGACTTCCCTACGTTTTCCGCTCCCATGACGAGGACATTTGCTTCCATCTTCAGGGTGGTGGGGCCAGGGACCTCCATAAGAGCAGGGTGGTCAGGGGTGAAGCTGGCGCTCCGGCGCAGCGGCAGCCGGAGCCCCATACCGAGCACGGCCGCACCTCACCGGCCGCCCCAGCAGCGTGTGCGACTCTTGCCCGCGCCGCCCCGGAGCCAGCGCTTCCCACGGCACCCAGGGGACCCGCGAAGGCCATACCCCTCCCCGCAGCCGCAGGGGCGGTGCGGCGGGAGCTGCGGGTGGCCAGCCGAAAAACGCTGTTATCGCAAAGATCGTCCCAAACATACGTCAGTGCCTGGAGCCGGCCCTGCCAGCCCCCAGCGCAGCGGGCGGCCGGGAAGGACCAGCTGCTCCACACAGCGCATCCCGACAGCCTGCCTACGCCTGCACCTGGAGCACGCTGCCCCGTGGCTGGGCATTGCGACCCCTCGACCCGTCCCCGCGGGGATCGTGGGAATGCTTGCGAGGAGTGACTGGAGCGTCGAGGGATGCTGAAGCGTTGCCTCGCAGGTGATGGAGCATCTACGAGCAGCGCAGCATTGCTTCACAAGTGATGGAGCATCTCGCAGGTGATGGAGGATTGTCGTGTAGCGTGTCACAAGTGACAGAACCATCTCCCAAGCGATGTCCGATGGAGCGCCTCACAAGCGGTGGAGCTTCCCGGGAGCATCAGTCCCTTGCCACGACCCGCCGCGCAGCTCGCCTATCTCCTTCGGCTCCCCGCCCGCTCTCTCCCGGCCCCTTGCCTTTCCGTCCCGGGGCCGCCGAGCTCCGCTCATGCCGAGCCACCGCTCCCCCTTTCTCCCCCCCGAGCCGGGTCCGGAGGGGCCGCCCCAGCTTCTCCGCGGCGCCGGGCGGGGCCGCCTGACGCCATCGCGGCGCGCCGGGGGCGGAGGGGGATGCGGGCCGGGCCATGGCGGCGGAGGGGGCGGCGGTGCGGGTGGCCGTGCGGGTGCGGCCGTTGCTGCCCCGGGAGGCGCTGCGGGGGCACCGGCCCTGCCTGCGAGGCGACGCCGCCACCGGGGAGGTGGCTCTGGGTCGCAGCCGCCGCTTTCGCTTCGCCGCTGTGCTGCCCGAAGCGGCGGGGCAGGCGGCCGTCTACGGGGCCTGCGTCCAGCCGCTGCTGCGCGCCTTCTTCCGCGGCTTCAACGCCACCGTCTTCGCCTACGGGCAGACCGGCTCCGGCAAGACCTACACCATTGGCGAGGCCAGCGTCGGTGAGTCCCCGCCGCCCTGCCGGCATCTCCGCCCCCCGCCACCAGCGCCGCCGTCCCGGCCACCCCTCCCGACCCACCGACCTCACGGCTGCTGCTGTCCCCTCCATCCTCACCCACCTCGTCAGCTTTACTCTCCACTGAAAGCCACCGGCACCACCATCCCATTAGTCTTTAGGGACAATCTTTTCAGCAGGACCTGTTGCAACAGGATAAGGAATGCTCAAACTAGTCTTAAAAGAGGATAGATTTGAACTGGATAAAAGGAGGAAATTGTTAGAACGAGGATGGTGATACACTGGCAGAGGTTGCCCACAGAGGTTTTCCCTGGAAACATTCCAAGTTAGGCTGGACAGGGCTTTGAGCAACCTGATCTGGTCAAAGATGGCCCTGCTTAGTGCAGGGGAGTTGTGGTAGGTGGCCTTTAAAGGTCCTTTCCAACCCAAAGCATTCTATGATCCTTCCACCCTGCCCTCTGTCTTGGCCCTGCCAGTCCGATCCTACCAACCCAACCACCACCCATCCCCACCCCACCTGCCACAACAGCCTTTCCTCCCCACCACCCATGCTGCTGTAACCACCACCCTATGGACAGCACCTTCATGGAGATCACAGTGTGTAGGTTTTCTCTTCCAGCAGGATAAAAAGGAGGTTTTCTCTCACAGGAGAAGCAAAAGGATCGTGGCTGATGTGGAGGTGGTGGTGATCTTCCTAGGGCACTGCCACCTTCAGCTGACTTGAATCTATCAGCTTTGTCCTGAAATAAACGTTAAGGAGAGGGAGGTTTGAAAGGGTTAATCCTGTTGGGTTTACATTAAGGAGATGGGGAAAGACAAAACCTTTTGATCATATAAGTGCTGATTTAATAGTATTATGGTATCTTCAGAGGACCTACTGCAAACGTTTCAGTCAGCTTTAGTTAATTTCAAAGTTTGTAAACACTAAACAGTTTCCATACATTATGTGTAGGAAACATACATGTGGTAGATACAAGCAGGCTGCAAGCACACAAAAAAAAAACCTTGTTGGAGCTGGGAGAGATGGAGGAGTCAGGCTGGCTCCAAAGGACAGCAGGCTGTAGCTGCAGGCGTAGCATTTGCTACCTGCTGAAACACTAACCTGCCTTTTCCATCTCAAGGAAACAAGCAGTGTGGCTGGAATCCAGCACAGCAGGGCCACAGGATTTGCCCCAAGGTTCTGTGGTTTAGCAATGCCCTGCAGGATGTTGAATCTCAGCTGTGGGAGGGTTGCTCCTTCCCATCTGACACGTGCTGTGGGCAGGCTACTGCCTGCAGCTCTGTCCCCAGCCAGCACAGGCTCCCTGGGCATTCCCTGCTCCCTATGACCACATGCATCTCTCTGCCAGCTTCCATCAACGAAGATGAGCAGGGAATAATCCCAAGAGCCATGGCTGAGACCTTCAGGCTCATTGATGAGAATGACCTGATCGACTACACAGTCCGAGTGTCCTACCTGGAAGTGTACAAGGAGGAGTTTCGGGACTTGCTGCAGGTGGATACAGCCAGCAAAGACATCCAGATCCGGGAGGATGACAAGGGGAACGTTGGTATGTGTGCAAAACATGTGCACAGGTTTTCTTTTCTCTCCATGCCTAAGGACAGGGTTGGCTTATCAGCCCATGAGGGCAGAGCCAGGTCTTCCTCCATCCCTCTCCTGCAGCAGATTGCTGTGCTCAGTCCTGTTCGGTGGGCTGTGCGTGGCACGTTGACAGCACCAAGGTGCATGGAGGAGCTGCGTCCTTGGGCAGCTCCTCCCTCCCAGCCACAGCTCTGTTTGCTATTGCAGTGCTCTGTGGCGTGAAGGAAACAGAAGTGGAAGGGCTGGACGAGGTGCTGAGCCTGCTGGAGATGGGGAACACAGCCAAGCATACGGGAGCTACCCAAATCAACAGGCAGTCGAGCCGCTCACACACCATCTTCACGGTGACCATGGAACAGCGGCGTGGGGCTGGCCGCCTGCCCCTCTACCACCACCACCCTTCTGTCCCTGCCTCGGGCCAGGTCTTGGTTTCCAAATTTCACTTTGTGGACCTGGCAGGCTCAGAGCGAATTGTGAAGACGGGAAACACAGGGGAGAGGCTAAAGGAGAGTATCCAAATCAACAGTGGCCTCCTGGCCTTGGGCAATGTGATCAGTGCCTTGGGAGACCCTCGGAGGAAGAGCAGCCACATCCCCTACAGGGACTCCAAAATCACCAGGTACAGTTGGAACCAGGAGTGATGCTCCACACATCTTGTAGGTTCTTGTCCCAGTAGGAAGGACTTCACCCTGCCTTTGCAGTCATGCTGCCAAAGCCGAGATGGGGTCAGTGTGGATTATCCTGCCCCTTTGTGCCTGGCAGTGAATAAACCCCCCTTCCTGTGGGCTTGATGGGCTGCAGTTATTATTTTAGCTTAAGCAGGTGGCCTTTGCAGTTGCTGACAGGTTCCTGTGCGTCACCTCCCAGTGATCAGAGAGTCAGGGAGCTCCCAGCACTGGGAATTGCTCAGATGGCAGCTTGCAATGGTGTGAACTGTTAATCCTCTGCTTAATGCTTCTCTCACTTCACTGGTTCTGAACTGACCACTGAGCCATACGACAATAATAATTGGGGTGGTTTTTTGGATTTCAGTTGTTTTAATTGCCGTGCTCTTCCCTAGGATCCTGAAGGACTCCCTCGGGGGGAATGCCCAGACCGTGATGATAGCCTGTGTCAGCCCGTCCTCCTCTGACTTTGATGAGAGCCTCAACACACTGAACTACGCCAGCCGGGCTCAAAACATCCAGAACAAGGCCGTGGTGAACTGCCGCAAGGAGACGGAGCACGTTGAAGAGCTTCACCTGCAGATAAAGAACCTGCAGAAGGCTTTGGAGCAGCGGCACCGCTCCGAGACCCGCATCATCAACCGCTCGGCCACGGCCAGAGGCTGCGCTCCGGACCCCACGGCCCGGCTGCTGGCGGAGTGCGCTCACTACCGCACCTGCACCGATGCCGCCTACCGGCTGCTGATGGAGCTGCAGGAGGACAGTAACCTGACGGTGGAGCAGATCCTGCGGGTGAAGGAGTGGCTGTGCGCGGTGGAGAGCGAGAGGAGCGAGCTAACCTCGGCCGGGCTGGATAGCGGCATCGAGAGCACCTCGGCAGAAGAGCAGAGCCCCGAGGCACAAGGATCAAAGCTGGTAAAGGCCCAGGTGACAGTGGAGGTGGTTTAGCGCTGAGGTGGGATTCATTCAATGGCATTTGAACGCACCTACCTCAGTATAGCATGGTGGAAAGGTCAGGAGTGGAAGCAGAGGAGCAACTCGGCCAAGAGGCTGTAGGGAGGCAGAACAACTTGGTCCTTGGAGGAGACAGGGAGTGGCTGGTTTCAGCTGTGCCCAAGAGATACATTTTGCAGGAAAAATCTGGGTCTGCAGAGCTGCTGGGGGGTTGCAGAGCACAGCGCGGGAAGTGAGAAGGTGGATGCTGATGTTGTTTCTCTTTTATTTTGGAGGGCAGGTGAGCACCCAGAAGGGGTGTGAGTCCATCAAAGATGAGCAGGTGGCCAAACTGCAGAAGCAAGTGGAGCGCCTGGAAGAGGAGAACCGTGATTTTCTGGCTGCCCTGGAGGATGCCATGGAGCAGTATAAGCTGCAGGTATCTCTGGGCTCTGCTTGCTCCTTAGGGACCCATCTCATTCCTCCCCTTCATCTCCAGGAGAGTGCAGCCCAGCTTTTGGGTTCTTCTGCAGCAGATCCAGGGTCCAGGAGTATATAACCACATTTTTCTCACAACTTTCTAGAGCGATAAGCTGCAGGAGCAGCAGGATAAGATCTCAGAGCTGCACGTGCACTTGGAGATGGCAATGCCAAACCTACGTGTGCCAGAACTGCTGGAAAACATTCACCTGGTGACTGCTGGGCAGAGACCTCACACAGCCCCACTGGATGTTGCTCCATCCCATGGCCTCAGGGGGGTGGCCTCCACACTTCTTCCAGCTGAGCAGAGTGGAAGAACCCTTTGCAGGAAGGTGAGAGTGAAAGGCTGGGCCAGGCAGGAGCTGCTGCCTTTCACTGTAGGAACCACTTTTTCCCCCCACTCTTGAACATGAACCTTGTCAGAGGTGTAGTCTAGAGGACTGTACTCACCCTTGACATCCAGAGAGATTTACAACTCTGGCCAAACCAGCCCAGCATCAAAACAGGGGCTTTTACTTCAGCGTTAGAGGCAGGTCCTATATCTGCTCAGTGCCTGAGCAGCAGAAGACGGGAACAGCAGCTGGATCTAGCAACACCTGAAAACACTCAGGTCCACTTTGTTGCTTTTCTTTGTGTCTAGCAGCGATACTCATTTGATGCTTTCCTAATACACAGAATGCTTCTCTTTCTGATGCTTTGCCCCAGCAGCTCAACAGCAATTTCTTGTCCTTACAGGAAGACGTGGCAGGCTGGCAGCTGAACCACACACAGTGCCCCACCACTAATCCAGAGATCAAAGCTGGGATGCTGAAGAGGGAGCTCAGCCACAACTTAGAGAAGCCTGCAGAGCTGTCCTCAGGGGAAGAGGAGGAGGAGTGGGAACAGAAACGGTCCCTGTCCCAGCGCCGGTGAGTTGAGGCTGTCCCAGCACTCAGTGCACAGGCAGCTGTGGACCTGTCTGTCCTACCTCTCATGTAGAATGTAGAAGCAAATGTTGTCTCTGGGGTCAGTGATTCTACTGAGACAGCTGCCTGCTTTCTGGGTAGCCAATTACCATCTTTCCTGACCACAGCTCCTGTTCTACTATTTCCTTCTGAAACCTGTGGACCCTGAGGGTCCTTACTGGGGTGTGTAAGGACCTTACTGGCAGTGCCCAGCCATAATTGATTATTTGCTGCTCCTTCTAGAAATGGGATTCAGAGCTGCAGCAAGAAACAAATGTGTAAGTTGAGTGAGGAGCCAAGTGGATGCAAGGCAATTCAGGAAGAGCAGCTGGAACTATCAAAAGGCAAGTAGCACCTCAGATTGGTGGTGTCACTGTCCCATGTGGGTGAGCCTAGAGGACAAAAATGGAGCAGATAACAGTCTAGCTGCTTTTGTTAGAGAGAAACTAGAACTGCTGGGGTCAGTCAGGAGCTGCATGTTTTAGTGGAAGCTCCAGGTCACTCTGGGCAATGCTATGCCAGATCTTGGCTACAGATCTGAGATTGGATTGTCCTTCTGTCACCTAGCTGCTAAGACAGGAGACTTCTTACCTGGGAATCTGTGTTGCAGAGGTCTGCAAGAGGCAGGAGCTGCTGGTGAGTCCCTGGGAACGCCTGCCAGGGAAGGACTCTGAGTGGAGGCTGGTGCAAGCACAGCAGAAGATCCGAGAGCTGGCGATCAACATCCGGATGAAGGAAGAGCTGATCACAGAGCTCATTAAGACAGGTGCAGAGTTGTTGGTGGGAATATGCACCCTTTTCCCATGAAATCTCCTCACGATGCTTGGTCTCTATTCCCATCTTCATATTCCCTCCTCCCTGTGTTGCTTGTGCTCAGTCCCTTCTCTTCTAGGCAGCAGAGCCCTGTTACTCTATCCCTCCGGCTGACCGTGAGCCTTCCCTTTGGAGTCTCCCTTCCCTACAGTAATTGAGGGAAAGGAAGCATTTGTTCTCTGTAGCCAAAAATACTTTGGGAGGAAAAGTTCATCCCTTGGCAAGATCCTGGCTGGGAGGGAGGGGAGCCTGGAGGTCACAGCAGACATGGGTGTGTTGCAGGCAAGGACGCCCAGGCACTCAACAGGCAGTACTGCCAGAAGATCAGCGAGCTGGAGCAGGAGGCAGAGCAGGTGAGGGCAGAGCTGAGCGACAGCCAGAAGCAGCTCCAGGAGCTGGAGAGCAAAGAGCCCTGGGACCCCGGGGAGAAGCGCAAGCTGCAGGAGTACCGCACGCGTGTAGCCGCCGCACAGAGCAAGGCACAGGTGAGTGGGAAGGGCTCTGCCCACTCAGGAACATGAGCAGGAGCGGAGTTGGGGGCATCTAGGCAAAGGGCATGGGCAAGACACCGAGCCCAAGGGCAGCTGTCATCCTCTGGCAGGTGCTATGCAAGAAGAAGCAGGCGACAGAGAGGCTGGTGTCGCTGTCGGCCCAGAGCGAGAAGCGGGTGCAGGAGCTGGAGAGGAACATCGAGCTGATGCGGCGGCAGCAGGGGCAGCTGCAGCGACGGCTGCGCCAGGAGAGCCAGCAGAACCGGCGCCTGGAGACAGAGGTGAACAAGCGGCAGCACCGAGTCAAGGTAGGAATGGGCAGGAGGAGTTGTGCTACTGCAGGGGTAGGGTGATGGGTGGGCTCTGCAAGATGCTAGGCAAGGTAGGATAGCTCTTGGGGAGTCTGTCTTGGAGAGCACAGAGAGAGGATTTTGAGGGGTTTTCAGGAATAGCCAAAGACCTAGCAGAGAACATAACCCCTTCTTCAGCCTTTGGATGTAGGGCAAACAGCTTCCAGCTCTAGGCTGCTCACGGCTGCTCTTTCCCACCAGGAACTGGAACTGAAGCACGAGCAGCACCAGAAAATCCTGCGCATCAAAACAGAGGAAATTGCAGCTTTCCAGAGGAAGCGGCGGAGCGGCAGCAACGGCTCCGTGATCAGCCTGGAGCAGCAGCAGGTACAGGCAGAGTGAACCTACCTCCTCTTCCCTGTTCAAAGGGACTGTGTGGCTGACAGGAGATGAGGAGGCAGGTAGCTCAGGGTACATAGCCCATCCTGCCCTTGAGGAGGACAGTCCATAATGTCACATCTAGAAACAGAAGACTAAGATCTTATCCTACTATATCTTCTAAATCCTGGCAACGGTAAAGAACCTGGGAAATCTTGTCTGTCAACAGAAAGGTTGGGGGAGATGGGGCCCAGAAGGACTCCTTGGCAGCTGTGGATTTAGCTCAGCTCTACCTTCCAGAGCAACTGGAAGGACAAAACCAGTGAAGTCGGATTAGAAGGGTTAGCAGAAATAGACTCAGGACTCTGATCTCAACACCATTGCTCTTCAGCCTAGCAGTCCTGGGCATTGCTGCTGCTGCCTGCATGCATATATGTGCCCTTTGCCTCTCCTTCCATCAGAAAATTGAGGAACAGAAGAAGTGGCTGGACATGGAAATGGATAAAGTTCTCGAGCAGCGCCGGGCCCTGGATGAGCTGGAAGATGAACTGAGGAAGCGGGAAACGATTGTGGCCAAAAAAGAAGCCCTGCTGCAGGAGAAGAACGGTCTGGAGAGCAAACGGCTGCGCTCCAGCCAGGTAGGACAAGACTGTGAAACCTAAGACACTTTTTCAGCAGAGGTGGAAGGCTGGAAGAGCTAGATGCCATCCTAGGCCTGGCAGAGGGCTGCAGGCCATGATGATTTCCATGTGTTGGGAAATGGGTAACAAATCGTCTCTACAGGAGAGCCAGCTTGGGTTGTGCCTTTGAGATAGTTTGTTGGATAACCCCTCCCTTACATGTGCAAGTGGGATCGTGACCTATGGAGGGAGCAGAAAGTGGCTGAGGGCCTGACTTGCCTTTAGAGCAGATCCTCCTTGAGCATCTTCTGCTGCAGGCCCTGACAGATGACATAGTGCGTGTGTCCAGCCGCCTGGAGCACCTGGAAAAGGAGCTGACAGAGAAGAACGGGCAGCTGCGTCACGGCAGCGCCCACGACCAGCAGCAGATCCGCCAGGAGATCAACAACCTGCGCCAGGAGAAGGACCAGCTGCTCAAACAGCGCTTGGAGCTCGACAACAAGCTGCGTCAGGGCACCCTGCTGTCCCCAGAGGTACCTCTTCATGGGCTGCTCTGCTTGCAAGAGCATGGGGTATTGAGAGAGAAGATCTGAGTGTGGGGTCCTCAGCAGATGCTCATCCACCTCCCAAAACTGTTCGTGTCCCATCCAGTTGGCAGCACTGCTGAGATGACGGGGGCTTAAGGTTGAGTGAGACAGCAAACCCTTTGCTTCCTAATAACTGCAGCTCTTCCTGGCAGGAAGAACGGATCTTGTTCCAGCTGGATGAGGCAATCGAGGCTCTGGATGCAGCCATTGAGTACAAGAATGAGTCCATCACATGCAGGCAACGAGTCCTGCGGGCCTCGGCCAGCCTGCTGTCCCAGTGTGAGATGAACCTCATGGCCAAGCTCAGCTACCTCTCTTCTTCCGAGACCCGAGCTCTGCTCTGCAAGTACTTTGACAAGGTGGGACACCTACCCTCTGTGCTGGGTGGAGAAGTAATAGCTGACCAAACACTTGTTTCACTTAGTTTCAAGCTTTCTCCCTGCCTCCTACTGTACCCCTGCCTTGACTTTGCCACAAAGCCACACGTAGGGTGCATGGATCCCTGTGGTGGCTCTGCCACAGCAGTGCAGCTACACATTGCTCTTCCCTGCACAAGGCAGCTGTGACATCCCAGAACTGCTAACCTTTGCATGCTGTACCAAAAAGATAACTTGATGAGGAAAGATTCCAGGCTCTGAAGGAGCTGTTTTTTTGCTTCTGGGTCCTGGCCAGGTGGTGACATTACGAGAGGATCAGCACAGACAGCATATTGCCTTCTCAGAGCTGGAGATGCAACTGGAGGAGCAGCAGCAGCTGGTGTACTGGCTGGAGGCAGCTGTGGAGCGTCAGCGCCTGGAGATGGACCGTCAGCTCACCCTGCAGCAGAAGGAGCATGAGCAGAACATGCAGTTACTGCTCCAGCAGAGCCGTGGTAACCACCCAGCTCTTGAAACAAGCAGCAGTGGCACTGGTTTGGTCTTTCACAGGGTTTGCAGCTTTAATCCACCTTGGTTTTCCTTGTAGAGCACATGGATGAGGGGCTGGCCAGCAGCAAGCTGCAGTATGAGGCGAGGATTCAGATGCTGGAAAAGGAGCTGAGCCGTTTTATGTGGGCAAACCAGGAGCTGAGCCAGAGGCTGAATAACATGAACCTTCATCCTGGACAGACCAAAGGTGAGAGTAAACCCAGGCTGGGGCTCTGCTGTTCTTCCCAAGTTAGAAAGAAGGGATTTTGAATTCCTTTCCCTGGCAGCACAAGCTTGGAGCAGGGGGAGGTGCATCATGGGTGCAGCACTGACATGAGCAAGTGCTCTACAGTCACTGATTTTGATGAGAGAAGTGGGAATCCTGACACTCATCTCACTGTACCCCCATCTTTCCCAGCAGGGGTGGAGAAAAGCATTCATGGAGCTGGGGACAGAGCTCCTGCTGCGCTTGGGACTTCAGAGGTCTCCAGCCTTGGGGATCAGCCAGTGCCTCTGGCCATCACAGAGGAAAGCCATCAGGTCAGGGAGGAGAGCAGGGACCTAGTGCACGCCCCTTTGCCATCGACCTGGAGACGCTCCTCCCTGCCCAACGAGAGCCCCGGGGACATTCGGCAGAGGGAGGCCGGGCAGCCCCACGAGGGGCACCTGCCCCGGACCCTGGCTGCTGCTACCAAGCCCCGCCGGGAGCTGCGCAGAGCCAGCCTCAGCCTGACTCCCCTGCCTCACCCAGCCATGATAGACGTCAGGAAAAACCCTCTCTAGACACAGCCTTAACACTTACCTGGCACAGGGCAGGGAGGACCAGATATTGCTGATGGGACTTTAAGAGCCTTCTGCCTTACAGGCAGCCTGAGGAAGAAAAAGAGGTGACTTTTCATTGTAATGGAAATAGCCATCAGCCTGCATTCCCCACGTTGCTGCCAGTACAGACAGCACTGCCTGGCTGCCTTCCCTCTGCACCCTTAGCAGCTCGAGAAGTGGGAGGAACCTTCCAGACCAGGCTCTTAACACTACAAACTTGTTTACAGTTTGGAAACCTCTGCTGCAGGGCTCACCCAGCCCTCACAGCCTCAGAGGGAGATGATTTGCAGTCCTGCAGAACTTGTACATGGATTTTTTGTAGTAACTTTTTTTTTTTACATTTTTACTGTAACTTTTCTAATAAAGCAGAGCAAGTTTTATGTAGCAGTCACTTGTCAGAGCCTCCTGGTGTTGCTTACTCTGGGTATGTGGGAAAGGAGTTCTGTTTAAACCTCATTGCATGGGAGCTAAGCTGCTGTCAGTGTTACATTAACACTGAAGTACCTGCTCTGGAAGTTCTCAGAGCTGGCAGGCTTCCTACACCAAGCTGCCGCAGGAACAGCATCTCCAGAGAGCAGCAGAATTGACTGAAGCATCCAGAATCAAAGCAACTCTGGTTCAGTGCCATTTTCTGCTGCAGCCTATAAATGCTGCTTAGAGCAGCTTACTTAAAAAGACATCCAGTCTGGATGTAGGGAGATTAAATACAATCCTGAAACTTAACACTGACACCATCCAACAGGCAGGGGGATGTTAACTCCAGCAGAGCACAAAATTAAAGCCCAGGTACCTGCTTTAAAATCACAAAGAGCACAGCTGCCACAACCACCATTTGAGGAGTAACATGCAACCAGTAAAAAGCCACCATCTGAAGTAGGAGCCACCAGATCCTCCTCCTCCATACCTGGATCTTACCTGTAGGGGTGTGGCTTTGAGGGGGGGCCATTACTGAGGGTGTAGCTGAGCTGCACAAGATTTAAGTTCAGAGGCTTACATTTCTGCTTTTGAAAACAAGGATGTGGAGGGAAAAGAAGAACCCCTCCTAGATGAAGGCAGTAGTAAGTCTTGGAGCTCCATGTTTGTACTATCAATTCTCATCCTTTAATTAGTTGCACCTCTCCCCTAGGCAAAGCCATCACTGGTAAGCACACCATCCTCCCCTCTTAGCAGAGGGAAACCATCAGCTTTCCTGCAACAAATAATGTTTCCAGGAAGCAAATTTCATTACAAACCAACTATCACCTCAAAGCCATGTAATAAATTGTCATATCTGTCTCAGGACGATCTCATGCTGTCTTCACAGCTGTTACCTCTCCCTCCTCTGTACTCCTGGCATTTGTCAAGTATTGAGTAGTTTACTCATTCATCAGTTAACCTGCTTGTTGTTTTCCCACTAAGCCGTGTCAACTGGACAAACTAACAGCAGGATCCAGTCAGTACCATGACAATACAGAGCAGGAGCACACGGCTTGTGTCAGACCCATTCACCTCCTTCTTCCTGCCACCCCAATCCCTCACAATAAAGACAGGTTTCCAATTAAGCCACAAAATGAAAATTCACATGTTTATTTTACAAGAAAGCTGTAGAAAGGTGACAATTCTCCCTCTTTACCAAATAGAATTGAAGCTTCACTGCAGAACTCTGCTCCCAGAGGTAGAAGTGCCAGGAAGACCAAGTTAATCTTTGAATGGATGGAGACATGCTGCAATTGAGGTTGGAAAAACAACTTTTAGAGCGGTCCTTATTTCCCTTGTCACATGCTTGCAATCCAGTCTCTTACCAACACCAGACAGCTCCTGCCTAGCCCCACATACAAGGTACTTGTTAGAAGCACATAGTACAGCTAGGATAATGCAAAGTTTCCCGTGCTGTTTGGGCTCCAATCTTCAGCTGAGCAGCTTTTTCCGAGAGTAAGTCCTACTAAGGCGATGCTTCCTGGAAGCAATGAGGCGGAATGGAGACAGTTCCTGGTCTGCAGTCATTTGGAAGGCATCAGATTCCTCTTCTACAAAACAGAAATAATAAAGCCAGTTTGCCAAAGTTTACTGGTGACTCCAAGAAGCCAAATACACCCACTGTTTAGTCTTGGGAAGGCTGAGAGGGGATCTTACTAATGTCTATAAATATCTGAGGGGTGGGTGTCAAGTGGAAGAGGCCGGGGTCTCTTGTGGTGCCCAGTAATAGGACAAGGAATAATGGGCATAAGCTAGAACACAAAGTTCCACCTCAACATGAGGAGAAACTTCTTTACTGTGAGGGTGACAGAGCCTGGCACAGGCCAGCCAGAAAAGCTGTGGAGTCTCCTTCTCTGGAGACTTTCCAGACCACCTGGATCTGTTTCTGTGAAACCTGCTCTGGGTGTTCCTGCTCTGACAGGGGGGTTAGACTCAATCTCCAGAAGTCCCTTCCAACCCCTACCATTCTATGAAACACCAACTGGAAACACAGCAAGCTGCACTTCCTAAGCTCCTCTTTCTGCATGACTACTCCCTTCCCAGGTCACACCAAGCTTCCTGGAACCAAGCAATGGAGACAGACTTGGCAGATACTGCCCCAGGCTGTCTGCACACAGACCATTCCCTAGCACAGCAGGGGTTTGCTCTCCTTCAGTGGAGCAGGTGCAGAGCCCACCCTGTCTTCTGGAGGCCATGGGTTACCTTCAGCACGACTCCTCCGGGCTGGTGGTGTCAGTCCCTGGCACAGCAGTGGGGAGTGGGTCAGTGCCAGGAGGCTCCTCTCAGAGAGCACACTCTTCACAGAGGGGGTTGAGCCTGGAGAAGCACAGTAAGATGCTACAGCAAGAGTAGTCTCATACACAGCCTTTGTTCTACCTCAAAACTCCTATTGGTACAAGCAACTTGTTCAGCAGTCAAGGGGTTCACTCACGTGAAACATAACAGCTCTTCAGTTAACTTCTGGCCCGGAAGAAACTCTTGCAACCATAATGGTCTATAATGAAAAACTAAAGTCTGTAGGTACAGAAAGTCTCTTACTGGACCAGCTTAAGGCTAAATGCTGATATTATTTCATATCCCAAGTAGGGACTAATGTTGCTCCCAAATTTGCCTGTTTTTCTGTGATGCACAGTGAATAAGACACTGCCTCTGTTTACAAAACCTTTACTGCCAAGAGGAAACAGACACAAGCTTGCTGATTGCTTCAGGGCATGCAGTGACTATGAAGCAACATCTACTACAGTCTCCTACAAGTTGTCACTTCCAGAATAATGGATGAAGCAGTTGAAATTCACAAGGCCTTGCTTACAGACCTGAGCCAGCCCTTGTCACCAAGGTCACCTGAACCATCTGTCCCTGTGGCAAGAGCTTCAACTTAAACATTCTCCCTCAGATAGCCAAAGAGAAATCAATTGTAATCTTGCTTTTGTCAACTTCACATTTTTAACTATCTCTGAATTTCAGTTTCAAGTGGCAATTTCTCTTGCCACTTAATTACCTGACAGAAGGAAGACATCATCATCCCCTACACGGCAGGTTGAACTGTGCCGCTCAGGAGTTATGAGCACACATGCTCCTGGTTTCTCAGGTAGCCCAGGCTCTGTCCTTGACTTGCTTCTGTTGCCCTCATCTGCAGAAAAGCCAGGGAGGTTCCAGTTGCAATCCTCGGTGCAAGATCTCTTGGCATCACAACTCTCCTCTTTTTCTGGTGACAGGTACGTGAAGACCCGCTTCCGAGATTTCAAGCCAAAAGTTCCTGCAGCAGAGTCCTCCTCAGCCCTGGGCTCAGAGTCACTAGGAGATGCCTGATCCTGAAGCCTGCAAATCCCTTCCAGTTCAAATTCTCCAAGAGTATTTGTGACTTTGCTGCTGCAATGCTCCGAGATCTTGCTCTCTCCTCCTCTGCCTGCTCTCTTCTGCTCATCATGATTCTTCTCACCCTGAGACCAGCCTGTGCTGGCAGCACTGCCTGCTGCCTTCTTCCTCCGAGGCCAATCATTGATAGCCTCAGGGGTACCCTTGCCCTTCTGCTTTGGAGAAGGTGTCCAGGGAACTCCCGCTTCCAAGGGGGACGGGGAGGTGGCATTAGAGGCACAGCTTGTTGGGGTGTATGACTGGCATATGTAGGTCTGTCCCCCACCTTTCCCAGGCGTGCTGTGGGAAGAACGGAAGCAAGGTGGGGAGATACAGGCAGCTGCTGGTTTCCCTGGGTGCCTGCTACACCAGGTCACAGCAAGGTCACCAAAGGGGCTCTCTCCTCCCTCGGGTTTGCTGCTGCTTGCTTCAGGTTGGACATCCAGTGAGGTGCAAGAGCCAACTCTCTTAATGCGAAGCTTGGGCAGGCCCGAGGCCTGCATCTCGAGTTCCACTTCGTAGGTGGGTGGGCTGGCAGAGGGTCGCCTGCAGCCACCTCGAGGAGTAGAGAAAGTGGCTGGGATCTGGGAATGTCCCATCCGTGCCGCAGCCTCCCGCTGCCTCCTGTCTGCAGTGCAGCGTAGAGAGTAGGCAGGAGCAGCCTTTGGCACAGGAGGTGAAGCATCCAGGGTGAATCTAGAGTGTCTCTTAAGAACTGGAGTCTTCAGCCCCGAATATTCTCTCAGCAGGGTTTGTGGGCCCAAGTCATCACCAGCTGTTTGGGATCCACTCTGGAAGGACTCACAAGTGCTTGCACTGGAGTTCCCCTCCTTAACCAATCGCTCAGAGTCTGCCTCAGGATTTTGTGCATGTACCTGCCCTCCAACAAAAGGCTTTGGAGACAAATGCTTTTCCAACTCCTCTCTTGGAGGGCATTTTTGAGGCACTACATCCATCTGTTTATTCTTATCCAATATAGGGGCATTTTCAGTAAACTGGGACTGACAAAGCTGAAGACTTCCTAGAGAAGAGTTACCACCACTATCATGATTGTCCTTATTTTCAGAAGGTGTTGCACATGCAGGTGGTAGGGTCTCTCCTCCAGCAATCAGCTCACATTTGGCCTGCTTGGATGAGTGAAGTAGGGACCTTGGTGAAACACCAGGAATACTTGGAGATTTTTGAAAAGATGGTTTAGATGCAGCAAGTTCCCAGTCAGACTCTCCAGCCCACACATGGGAAGGAGAGCAGATTGCCACAGTGTTTGTGGCATTTTCACAAAGAGGAGAACTGGAGTGAGGCTCCAGCCTCAGAGCAAGCTGTGATAGTTCTGCACTCAAAGGGCTGGAGCATAATTTTGAACCTGGATTTTCAGGTTTCCCAGGACTACTTTTAGTTACTGGAGATAACAGATCTGACTGCACCTGAATTTTCTTTGGGAGGATCTGCCTCCAAGTACCAACTGGAGATGGTAATTTTGAGAGGTATCTCAAGGAACGTCTTGGAGTGTGCAGTTCTGTAAAACACCTTTCCTGGGTGGCAGGGGGGCAAGAAGCAGCTGGACTCGAATCTGTCAGAGGTAATGATGAGGCATCAAGCCCTGCAAACCCTTCACGTTGTGGTGTTTGCAATCCAGCCTCCTCACAAGGAGGAGAAAGTCTTTCTGCTGGAGAACAATCCTTAGCAGCTACTTGCAGTAAATGAAGCTTCTTAGTGTCAGCTGATGCAGATGGTGACTTGACCCTTTGTACAGGGCAAGAGAAGTACTTTCCCAAACACTTTGCTGCAGTCTGCTTAGCAGCCGGACTCTTGCCAGGAGTCTTCTCCAGCTTCTGTGGTGTCCTGTGGAGAATGCGAGGTGACCTCCTTGGTGGTTTACTGGCAGAATTCAGTGGCTTCTGAACAAGTTTATTAGGTGTTTTCCTAGGAGTCTGCAGGAGAAGAAAATAAAGAATCATGCTTGTTCTATATTCCAATAGTATTATCTACCCCTCTGGATATTTCAAGATTTAAAAGAAAAAGTCTGATTAAACTTAAGAGAAAGTTACTATTACTAAATGTAATATGTGCAGGTCTCAAACATGCATAGAAGAGAGGTTGGAAAGACAGAGGTATTGAAAAGAGAGGAGTTTCTACCTGACAGGCAGCCAGCTCCTCTAAGTGAAGGGAATCTTTTCTTGTTCTCCTCCTCCCAGGTGAATGCTGCACTGCAGGACTACATACATCAGTGACTGCACCAAAGAAAAACCTCTTGGGAGTCTGGACAGTAGGGCTCTCTGAATGCTGCTTAGTGCCTATAAAGTGGAACAGTACAGTTCAACTAATGCCACACAGCCTGTCAAGAACAACTGTCTCAACTTCAAACATATGGATGAGCAGTGTACAAAGCCTATAGACCCAGAATATTCTTTTCTAGCCAAATGTTAAAGCTTCACTAAAATGGTTATTTCCCAATATGAAATTAATATCCAACTGTAGAAAGAGTGCTTTAGTGAAAAAAAGTACAAAATAGCTCAGGATCTTATTCTATTTATAGCTTGTAGCTTAAGAAAGTTCTGGTTCATGACTAAGGATTCTAGCAAGTACAATAAGAACTACATGTCACCATTTATAGCTGATAATCCTACTGAGAAAGCCAGCAAAGAAGATCCCATCAGTCATTGCTTTAGGCTGCCACAGAAAACTGAAAGTAAGCTTTAGGATTTCTGTCCCATGTTTCACAGGGATTTCACTGCATTTAAAGGAATGCAGAGAGACAATCAGCAGTATTCTGTTAGATGGGCCTGACTGGTTTCTTAAGTTGGCAGTGCATTCATCATAGAAATTGCTGCCTTACCATCCTCCAAATTCAGATCCCCAGTTCAAAAAAAAATAATTACTGGGGATGAACTTGTCTACAGAAGTTATTACAGGATAGCTCTTAGCTTCTTACAGTCTCTTGTAGAGTCAAATCAAATCAAACTCAGAGCTCTCCATGCCAGCTTTTCAGATCAGCACCATCAGCCTGCTCAAATCCCATCTAGTACCTTCTACAGCCTGCACTGTGCAGCTCTCCTTTTGTCCCCAGTGGACTCTCTGTGAGTTTTGTGAGCTGGGTTGTGTAGTGGAATAGAAGACATCAGAGTAGGTCCTATTCAAAGACAGCTGTTTGATGCGTGGGCTTCTTCTCAAACCTGCTTCTCAAAAGGTAAGAATATTGGAGATTGAGCTTTTACTCCCTCAACAATGGGGACATCTTCAGGAACAGTTTGTAACTGAAAAGAACAGACTTCAAGAATAAACTCCCATACAACTAACTATATCATCTAAAGAGGCAGGCATGAAGAAAGCAACTTTCTTGGGGATTTGGAATATTAATGCACACAGATTTCCTTCCAAATCACAATGTCCCTCCTAAGTCACAATTACTCTCATCCCTCTCTGGCAATTATATGGAAAGTTAGGCTAGAAAAGTCATGTTCAAGTTACAAACAGGTTAAATGAATAGTTAATTTTTCCATCTCTACTAGTGATTTTATCTTCCTGCTTGCCCAATCAGTTTTTTCTCCTTCCTGGGGATAAGAAACAGCAGTAGCCAAAATAAGCCAGGGACACTGCAAAGCCAGGTGGCCATCTGCTGCAGCAGAAATCAGTGTTAGCATCATAGCACAGCATGTTCAGGTTACATTAAATCTGCCTGTGCTGGTGTGACTGACTATAGCAGCTTAGAATATTGTTCACTGTCAAAGTCCTTCATGTATTTTTAAGAGTTACTATCTACATTTCTTACCTTCTGCTCTACAGGGTTGTCAAAGACTTGAGAAGCAAGTGGTTCTATCAGAGGAGAGCCAACAGTACAATACTTTTGTACTGACTGTTCAGGAATTGTCTAAATTGAATCACACTCATCTTACTAGCTACAGTGCAGTAAAACCACCATTAATAAAAAAAATTAAAAATAAAAATCAGTGCTTACCATTTATGGCCTTCTCTGGAGATTCTTCTACAACATCTGTGTCACAGCCTGGATCAGAAGACCTTGAGAAACAGCAGATGTTCTGAACTTAGCACACTATTCACATTTACAAAAACAGAACTTGCTACACAGACTGAAAAGCAGTATTCTCTTCTAAACAGTGTATTTGGTGGCTTTGTTTTTGTTTTTTTCTTTTTAAATCAGAAACTTACTCACCGGCCTTTGATCTGCTTATGTAGCAGCCTCCTGGAAACTTGCTTATGTAGAGGTGTTTCTGCAACACTCTTAGTCAATAACTTGCAGTGATCTAAAAATCAATCAAGAGCTGTAACATCACATCATTTTAAGGCAGTTAGGACAAATAAATATCTTTGTACAGGCTTCAGTTTAAGAATGACAGCCAGTACAGAATCATTCTGCAGTCTCCCATTATTTATAAGCTATCATCATCATTTCAGAGTCCAGTGTCTACACTTCCTTCCCACTCCATCAATCTTATTAATTATCTGACACAGTACTATTAACTCTCATTGGTCTTTCATTCAGAAATCCTTTCACCAGGGATTTTTGCCATTAGTTTTATTTATGGGAGACAGAGTTCAGTAAAAATAGGTTTCCGTTTCAATATCACACTATTCACTCCCCAAACACAGTGATCTAAAAATATTTTCTTCATTAAAAACATAATTGTTTCATAGAAATGAGGACACAAGAATAGGAATTTTAGCAGAAGCTCTTCAACATTCCTACATGTACAAGTAATGTCCTACCTTTAGTGCCTTCATCAGTGTATTTGTATTTTAACCCTTCCACAGCAGACACTGACTGGCTTCTGGGCATCTTTTTCACAGACCTTTTTGATGGTGAACGTATCTTCTCATTGAAGAGGTTCCTCCTTACCTTTGTAACCTCTGGGAGGCAAGACAAAGAAAGAAATTATAATGATCAGTAAAAAGTGCTTAAAAAAAAAAAACCAAACAACAAAAAAAAGGAAAATAACATTGTTAGGCTACTATAGGTGGGAACATCAGATACCAGCACAGAAAAAAACCCAAAGGTTTTAGATGCCACAACGTATTGAAAATATCTTTCTGCTACTGGGCCATGCCCTCTTCTAAATCCATCCTGGGCTTCCCTTACAGATTTGCATTATTCCAGCAATAAGCCCCAAGCTGATGCCACAACAGAAAAAGCAGCCAGTCAGATGAAGCAGTATTAAGGGAGCCTCAAAATCTCAACTGAAGCACATGCTGGTTCAGAGAACCCAGAGGTGATTTAGTTTTACTAATTATTTGAGTTATCCTGTTTCCAGATAAAGGCTTCACTCCTGTCCTCATTTTCTTTCTAGGACAGAGAAGGTAGAAAGAAAAGCAAGAAAGGAAGAATAGGAAGTTTTACTTCCCAGGACACAAGATTTAAGTGTTCTGCACATGAGCACACAGAATACAGGGATTTTTTTTCCTCAATTTTTTTTTTTTTTTTAGAATTCAGCAAAACTTCCTCAGATTCCCAGCACACTTCAGCATCATTTCACAGCTCATTAAAAGTAACAGTAAGAACACCTTTCCATGGAAAAGCTACAGTCAATATACCTTGCACTGCTTTCTGCAAAGGAGGCACCTGTTGGGACTTCTCAGTGGCAACATAAGAACGTAAGCTCTCCTGAAACAACAACAACAAATTGGCCTCACTGGCACTTCAATATTATCTTTATTATTACATTAAATTAATTTTATGGAATAAACTGTAAGCTCTGAAACACATTTCAGTTTCAAAGTGATTTTTCTTTCTGTACAGCTGATACAGGGTGTACTTAGTGAGTGAATACAGAACAAGAGCTTCTATGCTCCCAACTTTGCCACCTGCCTGCAAAAGCATCCCACACACAATCCCTTTGTAAGTTTTACCTTCCTGGTGGGATTCTTGGCTATCTTGGGAATCTCAATTTGACGCAGGTTCTGTGATGCTTCTGTCATGCTCCTGTGCCTGGCTAACACATTATTCCTTTAGAAATTAGAGAAAGATTAAGTTAAAATAAGATCACAAGCATAGTTTTCAACCTAATGATGTTAAAGACTCTAGATATAGTCAGTCCTTACCAAAATTCAGATTGCAAATTGCATTGGTACCTCAATAATTTTACAACACAAAGATGATCTGCAATAGTTGTGATTGGCATTAAAACTCATGTCACAATTTGCTCAACATACTCAGGATCCCCAACAGAGATCTACAGTAAACTGCAGTTGTAACTTTTACAATACAGGTTCAACTACTGCACAGGAAAAAAATCCTTCCACAGAAGACCCTCAGGAACTCTATTTCTGCATAAGATACACACACTGTATCAAGATTATGCTTTTATATAGTCAACAATGGCAAGCTGAAGTGAAAAGTGTAAGCCCTTAATATTTCTCTCAAGCTTGCAGAGCTATCAACAGTGGTCAGGTTGTCCCAAGTTAGCTATCCAGCAACAGACAAAGATGGCTGGGCTGCACCCCAGGTATTTGCCTCCTCTTTGAAATGATTACCTTCTCTTTTTGGCAGACCTGGTGCGCAGCTCCTCCAGTTGGTCGCTCTCACTGTGTAGACAAGCAGCACTGGGGCTTAAGGCAGATGATAAAGATGGTGGAAGGCCTGGAGATTTGCTATCCAGAGTCATGGAGTCATCACTGAAGAAGTCTGAAGGCAGAACAGATGCCAGCTTCGAGGGTATTTGTATGCCAAGACTAAAGTAAATATCTCCAAGGGTCTTTGGTATGGAATTGATATACCTAGAGCAGAGAACACACATCAAATAATCTCCCAGAAAATTAGCAGTGTTCCAACCCCAAAGTTTGAACTAAATCTTCATTCGTACATGCCAATTAAAACTAAAAATATCCTTGTTTTCATTAGTTTACTTGCCATCAGCTACTTTTTCTTGATTCAAGATACAAGCATAACAACCAGAACACATCTAAGCTTCTGAAAATCACAAAGGTGCAGTAAATCCAAGCTGTAGTGTAGAGTGGAGATCTTTGGCATCAAAGACAATCCCCAGTGATACATAAGTCATCCTAAAGAACTTACGATTCCAGTAGTTCTTCTAGGAATTTTGTAAGGTACCCTGGGTCTTCAGTCAGACACAAAATACGCAGCATGTCTGTCATCTGGAAGAGACAGTCGGGGGGGAAACAGATGAAGTGGTGACAGCTCCAACACCAGCTGTTTCTAACAAGGAACAAGTGTTAACAGTAAAATCAAAGGGAGAATACCAGGTTCCAGGTCAGCATTTCTAGTGTCATCCAGAAACACAACCTGGTCTGCAGTTTACTTGCCTCTTCCAACAGCTGCTCCATGTCATCAGTGTTGCTCTGCAGGGAAGGGCACTGGAGACATAACTCAAGGCGCAGAAACACCTGCAGTTGGCACCTAAGAAAACAAGTGATCACTCACTGTCTTGTTCCTAGTGGAAACAGCCTATTTACTGTAAAATGTATGCTCAAAAAGGCAATGAGAGGAGAAAAGGGCTCCTTTTGACAGCATGATTTGGTTAGCATTTCATTTTGCTAGCATGGAAGATGCCTCATTTCAGATATAGGCTGTAATGCTCAGCATATGTATATTTACATTTAATTAATTGTTATTGTGACCGGAGGTCCTCTTTGGAATGTTGACCCTATATAAAATACTTTGCACTTACACAGAAAAAACCCAAACATTAAAAACTGCTAACCAACTTCACAGTATCTCAGAAGCTGAAGTAAATAGAGTGTCTCACTCTCTGACTTTGGTCTCCTTCTGTAAGCCATGCTGCTGTCTGAGCATTTTGCTGGTCTTCAGGAGATGGTTTCTGACTCTTTCCACACAGGCCACCTGCAGAGACACAATTATTACAGCAAAAGCTGTCTGCAGAACCAGTGTCCATGCCCCACCCTCCTCTCTTGACCCAGTGTCTTAGGAATAACTCAATTTTGTTTTCATCACCTTCAAGGAAAAGTTATTCTTTCAGTAACAAAGTCATGACACAGGACACAGAACTTGCAGCTTGACATCACAGAGAAGGTCACTTGCTGAAGGTTCAAAGCCTTTTTCAGTAACTATGGATTTATCTTTCACAGTAACTACTCTTAAGTTTACCACTTTTGGTTTCAGTGAGTAACTTTAAGTCTAGAAATAGTGTTAAAGATTGTAAGAAATACCTTGAACTATTTATCTTTCACAGAAAAGCAGCAGTATCATGCAAAAGCAAAACCAGAAGACACACCTTTTAAAAATAAGGCTTGCAAGAATGTATTGCTTTAAAATCATGTATTTGCTTAAGTGAAATTCAGAATGAGACCAGTTTAGAAGAAAAAGATTACAATCTTTAGCATAAGGAGTAAACTGGTAACTGAACTGGACTGTCCTACATTCTTCACAACTACCTGCAGTTTTTCACTATGGAGTTGGCATAGAAAGGAGTCATTAGGGGCTGTGTTTTTGACATGTGTAATTGGATATAAAGAATTCAGGTTAAGATGAAGGAAAGTAGCTTGAGACAGTAAATACTTCAGTTTCCAGATTAGTAGTGCCCCTGCCCACATGCTCTTACCTACCTCTTTCTCTTTGGCATCTTGCACTTTGAAGAACCTTTTAATGGCCATGATCATACTCTGGGCACACACAGATGAAAGAACTCCCTCAGCAACAGCCTTCTGGTAACTGGCAGTTAAATGGGACTGCAGCTCCTCCTCAGTTTTGAAATCTGCAAGGGTTTAAATGGGGTTTAAAGGGTTTTAAAAGCTTGTTCACACTTTACTGATGAAACACTCATTTCAGCTGAAGAGGGGATCATCAAGAAAAATTTTCTCCAGCAAAGACACATTCAGACCACAAAACACTAACAGAAGCAGCCCCAGACCCATGACAAACAATAGGCTTAGTTCTGAGAAGAACAAGCTTTCAAGTTACTGTAGCAGTCAAGAAATTCAATTTACTTCTGCATAACTAGTAAGTAGGGTGCTTCCTTTTACTCCTTTTAATTAAATAAAAAATTCCTCATCACTTTTTTTCAGATGGAGACAAGGCAGGAAACTAACCCTAGGAGTAGTGGTAACACCAGATTGTAAACATATAAACTAACCAGAAGAGTGGAGAAAAAACTCACCAAAAACAAACTCCATGAAGCTGAAGATAGAGAAACCCAAATATTGATCAGCTCCCTAGCACGCAATTATTATCCTTCCCTCTCCCTTGCATCAAAATCCCACAGGACCTCCTACAAATATCAGGACTGAGAACACGGCACACACCCATTGCCAGTGCTTTTTCCTTTTCTTCCACCTTCTCATCCAATCTTTTGGCTGAAAGCTTCTGTGGAATCTTCTCACTCACTGTTGGTGGGACACCATCAGGTTGATACTTCTGAGCTTTGACATTCAGTCTTGCTACATTGAGCATCTGCAGGGATCTGGACATGGTCTTCATCTTCTGCCTGACTGGAGTTCGGGGAACCCCTCCTGCAGCACCACAAAAAAGGGAGTTTTATCATCAGAAACACTGGGGCAGGAACTCCACCCAAGGCAGAGCACAGCACTGAATTCTGCTACTGTCAAGTGAGATTATTAATCTTCTAGTGGGAAAACATGGCCCAAAAGTCCTGCATTTCTCCATTAAATAAATGTACAGACAGCAGAGCTAAAAGGTATTTCTCTAAGTAAAAAACAGGTGAAAACTATTGCTCTGCATAAGAACTTACATAGGTATAATCAGAAGTTACATACATAGGAAGCTGTCTTACATCACAAAATTAGCTGAGAGGAAAACTTAGGAATACAGCAAGTTAGGGTATATGCAACTGTGGGCAGTGACCTGCAAAGCAGTGATTAAATTCTTCTACAAGACAGTGCTTTAGTTCTCCAATTTAGAACAGAGCTAAAGGCTCAAATATTTACCAATAGTTGGAGAAGTTCTTATTTCAACAGCTAGTGAAACCACAGAGCTCTGCCTGCTGCTTCCTAACAGTTTTGTTGGTCACTGTGCAGCCTTGAACTGAAGTCATCTGGGTTATTCTAAAGGACTGTCTCAATATTAATATGTAAATTATGCTTTCTCAAAAAAAAAAAAAAAATCTAAGGCATGCCACTACTCCAGAGAGTGCAGATCCCTAGGGTTCAGGCATTAAAGTGCTTTGCTGAGCTGTCTTTAAATGACAACATGCAGACAACACCAGAGTACACATACGTCTCTTCCTGTTATGTCCTGGTCCAGTTGCTGCAGATGATTCACCGAATTTTCTCTGGTACAGCTCAGATAGACTCTCTGAGAGTTCCATTTCAGATTGGTCTGCATCATCTGCTCCATTAGCACATGGAACCTGCAGCAGCCTGTAAGAGCCAGTCAATGCAGTTAGGAAAGCAGAAGGGAATGAGAGGCACAGGCCTTGTTCCCAGCAGCCAGGAACCAAGTTCTTATAGGTGCCAGTCCACAGCAGTACAGCACAAATAACACACACTAGTAATCTGACAGTGCCTGCTCCCCAAAGGCCTTACTTAAAAGATACAAATAAACCCAAACCATCCTCTTAGAAGGGCCACAACAAACTGGAAACAAGGATGACAAGTTGCCTGATGTCCAATAGATACACCATTGACACAGAACAGGATGGGCAGCTTCATGCTAAACTACCCTGCACATAGTGGTTGGGTGGGTGGGTTTTTTATGCTCCACCTAGCAAGCTCTTTGAAGAGACAAGCTTATTCATTCCTACTAAATACCAACTGTGCTAAGACAACCACTATCTTCAGTACTTGGCAGTGAATCTCATCATATCATAGGAAGAGCTGAAGTCTGACATTTCCCCAAGTAGCTTAGGCAGATTGAAGTCACCTACATCATTCCTGAAACCATCCAGATCTTAATCCATGAAAACTGCTACTCAGACATCCCATTCCCAGTTCCTTTTGTCTGTACTCTGAGACACAATGAGGCAAAAGCACAGAGTAAACCAAGTACTGAAATAAAAGCACTGAAAGGAGAATTTAATTCTAGAACCCCGAGCACTGCTATAGCCAAGTTCCCTTCACAGAAAGCAGAAATCCTTAATTATTACTCAGAGATGCTTCAGAAAAATACCTGAATGACTCCATCAGGTCTGAGCTTGCTCCACAAGCCCCCGAGGCAGGATACCAAGCTTCAAGCACTGAAGGATGCCAGCTCCCTGTATGGGCCAGCTCCCGTTGGACCCACTCTGGCACAGCAGCTGTTTCTTCTATCAGCAGGCACAGAAGAAAAACAATCAGAAGGAAATGAAGTGGCAGCAGGTCTCAGCCTTCACAGCTCTAAAGCAGAGGTTTCCAGACCTTTGCTGGTGGAGGGACAATTTAATACCAAGTACATCAGGTAAGGATTCACTCCAACACAGAGCAGGTGAGGGAAAAGCAGCCTCCTTAAAGCCACACCCAGGGACTTCAATGGCCTGGGATGGCTCAGGTGATACATTTTAGGAAACTCAATCTCAGAACTTGTCCCCAAGCACAAGCAGCTGTGCTTTATCTAACAAGCTAATAATGGTAACTAAAGCTGTGTCAATAAAGCAGAAAAGGTACACCAGGGAAGATTCCTGCTTTGCATCCCAAGGCCTGAGCCACAGAAAACAAAATTAACAAGTCCCAGAAATGAGAAACTCCTCACTGGGGAAATCATTAGGTTTAGATTGTTCCATTTCAAATCAGATCTAGAGAGGATGAGAAGATGGTAAATTTTGCATTTCCTGACACCTACCCATACTGGCCAGAGAATCTTCCACAGATGTGTCAGCTTTACTCAATACACTATGCACAATATCTGGGAGGTGAAGAGCATGGTCCTGGGAGGAGTTCTCCACCACAGCTCCTTCAGGGCTGCATGGCTGAAATTCTGCAGTCTCCTCAGCACTGAGCACAGTCAGAGCTGCAGTGCTCTCAGAAAGAGGTGATAACACAGCAGTGCAGGGGCACCAAGCTTTAGAGAGAGATACTTCAGCAACCTGCATTGCAAAAGAGAAAAGTTCACATCACCTAGAAATAGAGACTCAAGTAGTGCAGATACTTTACAAAAGGTTATAGATTTACAAGATCTTCTCTAGAATGTTCTGAATTTGGCTCCAAATGAGCAATTTGCAGTGCAACAAATACCCCTGTTGTTGCCTTCACAACAGGATACACTGTCAGCCCTGCTGCCACAGCTCCTTTTGGAGCAGACACCAGTTTAAGGCAAAGAGAAAGATTTACCATGTGCAGTTCTTCAGCCATGAGCCTCCTCAACAGCAGATGAAAGAGGGACTGGTTATGGGCTGCCTGCCCAGCATGGGAGCTCTGCAGGATCCAGCTCTCTGTCAGAAAGGGACCAGCCTGCACCAAGCTCCAACCTGTCAGGCTGCCTTTCAGGAAGATGTTGACTGGAAAATGCAGCTGTCTTTGGCTCATGGTGAGGGGTTCCAGGATCACAGAACAGCTTTCCTGCTTCTCTCCTCCTGGGCAAGGATAAAGCAAAACTTCTAAGCAAACAAATAGGTTTTTCATCTGGATGATGAAACAACTTCAAGGCAACAAACAACAAAAAAACAGTTATGTTATTAAACTGGAAATAGCTCTAAATAAGACTATCACAGACTGGTCACCTGCCTAAGCTCTCAATAAAGAGTTGAGTGCACAGAGGGACCACTAAAGGAAGAACCAACACACACTACATGTAGCTTTAAAACTCATCTGCTTTCTTTTAAACAGGCTTTTTGTGTTCTTAGTTCAGCTAAACTGAAGCAGAGACAAAGCATGGATAAGAAAAGGGTGAACACCTGCAGAAGGTGGGACCAGCAAAGAGCTCTTCATACATCCAAACTTCTAGGAAGACGGAAAACTTAAGAGACTAAAATGCAAATAGGTGCCAATAGCTCTCACATCAGAGGAGCCAGAGCAACAAAAAGGACTTCTTTTTTAATAGCTTAGGCTCTTAAACATCTGAGGTTACTTCTACACATGCTGTTCACAAGGGAATATCATTCAGGACCCTGTGTAAGAGATCACAGCTATTGCTACATACAAATATCATATTTTTCTTTTATCATTTATTATTATTACCAGGCATGCTGAGAAACAACATTCCTTCTTGCTGAGGGAATACTGCTTGAAATACAGAAGGCTTCAAGAACAAGCAGTTCAAAGTTGCATCCAGTGGCAGAAGGGTGGTCCAAGGCACTGGAGAGCTTGAGTTTCCAACAACACCACAAGCAAAGTCTCCCCTGTGGGGACTCAAACACTGCACCAAGGTCTCAGCTGGCAAAATGGTGCCTCCCATCTGACAGATCAGTTCAACCATTGTCCAGTATCCAACCTGATCTGGGGATTCAATCAGCTGAAATAAAGTAACAGAGAGGTCTCAAGTTAATGTGGGTAGCAAGACAACAAATAACAATTGAATACTTTTAGAAAAGCTAGCACATGAAGTGTAGAAAAAAAACCCCAGTGCCTTCTGAGTGTTTTTATAGCTTATTGGCCTGCACAGGAGCACAGGGAAAATACTCTTCCCTCTGAATTCAGAGCTAGCCAGTATTTTCAAGCTGGTGTTTTTGAATCTGGTGCCTAGAGACATCAGAACCATCAGACTGCTTAGTTGCCATTGTGAAGAGCTGCAACTCCCACCTCACTCAAAACACACGAAGCCCCAACAAGCAGCACTGCACCATTCCTGAGTTACAGCCCTCTCTCAGGCTCCACGTGTGTGGCTCTCATTCAATTCTCAGCTTCTCTCTGAACAAGATCACATGGCAGAAGCTTAAGCACAACAGTACTAAATACAGGGGAAGGTAGCGCAGAGGACAAAACCCCTCAGTCCTTGCCGCTGAAACCCGTGCGGTATAATCTCGTTACCTGAAACCACTCGGCAGTGTCCACCCAGTACAGAGTGATTTTCTGCTCCGCAAGCAGCTCCTGGACGCTCTTGGGCAGCAGCTTCTCCGCCACCTCCTGGGCCGTGGGCTGCTCACGAAGGGAAGAGGAATGGGCATCGCTGCCCGACACGAACTGCCGCAGCTCCCGCCGCGAGTGCGGGCAGGGGGAGAAGAGGAATACGGCGTTCACAAAGCCCTCGGGGGGAGCCTGGCTCTCCGGGGGCTCTCCGGCAGCCAGCCCCGTCCTCCGACTCCTGCGGAGCGGCTTGGCGGGGGACGCGATCTCCGGGCGGTCCCACTCGAAGTCGAGGAGCGTCTCTTTGAGGCCGTTGTGGGTGAGGGCGGCGCGGGGCGCCGGCCCGGGCAGGACTACAGCGGGTCCCCGCACCCCGAACCGCTCCGCCAGCTCCTCCTCGAAGCGGGCCCATGCACCGGGTCCCGGCGTGCGGAAGCCGCCGCCCCGCGAAGCCCCGCCGCGCCCCCCGAGAGAGTCGAAGAACCTGAAGGCCCAGCGGAGGCGGGACGGGCCGAAGCGGCAGCACAGGTGGTTGAGGAGCCGCAGGGCACCGCGCTGCAGCCGCTCCCGCCGCCCCGGGCTGGCCGCGTCCAGCAGGAACACCACGCTGTGGGAACACGCCATGGCGCGCGCGCTCCCGCCAGTCCCTCCGGGAGCCCCGTCGAGGCGCGAGCCCCGTCAAGGCGCGCCCGCCGCCATCGCCCGGTACAACCTCTGGCGCCTTCGCCCCGCGGGCCCTCATTGGCCGCCGCCGAGCGCCCGCCCTCCCCTCTCCTCGCTCCCCATTGGGCTGCGGCGGCGAAAGGGGCGTGGCGCGTTCCTGAGACGCGGCGCCCCGCGCTGGCGGCGGAAGGGAGGAGCGGCGCCCCCCGTTCGAGCGGCGCCCTCCGCCGATTGGTCGACCGCCGCGGTGCGTGCGGGGGAGCGCGGCGTCCCATTGGCCGGAGTGCGTGACGAGCGCGGCGCGGGAGGCCGAGCCTCACCCGAGCCCGTTGGCCGCCGCCGCCAGTTTAAAATTTAAAGCGCGTGGCGATGACGTCACCGCTCCCCCTTCGCTCTGATTGGCTGAGGCGGTGGCAGCGCCGGGGTCTCGGCGCAGGCGGGAGGGCGGGGTCGGGGTCGCGGGTGGGCGGCTGCTTCTGCCGCAGGAGGTTCCCGCTCCTGCCCCGCACCCTGGTCACGCTCGCCGCTAGAGGTCAAGGCCTGCCCGCACTCTGCAGCCCCGTCACCCATCGGCTGTCCGTGGGCAGGAGGGACGGGGACAGGCAGGAGATGTCACCCCAGCGCTTAGCCTCCTCCCTGGCTCCCCCAGACAACAGCAGGGACAGCTCGGGGCCCACGTGGGTGAAATGGTCGAGGTGCCCGGAACAGGGGCTGAGGTCGGGGGAGCTGGAGGGCAAAGACCTTAGGTTGTCATCAACCATCTCGCCCCTGAGCATCATCCCTCTGCAGATATTGGAGCAGAGCTTACCACGGGTGTGAGCAGTCGAAGTGTGATCCGAGGGTGGGTGAATCTCACTGGGCAACAGGGGGGAGGAAGCCTCACCAGCCAGAGGTGCCCAGATGTCCACATCACCCTTTTCCCCAGAGCTTGAACGCCCCAGCCCAAACCAGCATCACCAGCCCCCCCATTGTATTTATAAAGCAACAAAGACAAGCAGGCAATTAACTGCTCATTCGCCTTTGCTGGTGACTATGAACACAAGTCAATTTAATGAGCTGGAACAAGGAGCGGATCCACCTGGGTGCGCAGGAGTAACCAGCCACCAAGAGCAAGGGAAGGACACCAGGTCTCCCTGGTTTAAAGCGGGGGGTGGGCAGTCTGGTCTTAGGGATCTGTGTTCCCTGGGGAGCCACAGGTCCCTCCTGACTGAGGGTTCTTGGCCCCATGAGATGTAGAATCATAGAATGCCGTGGGTTGGAAGGGACCTCTAAGAGTCATCCAGCCCAACCCTCCTGCAGTGAGCAGGGACATCCTCAACTAGAGCAGGTGGCCCAGTTCCTCATCAATCCTGACCTTGAATATCTGCAGGGATGGGGGCTCCACCACCTCCCTGGGCAACCTGTTCCATCCCATGCTGCTTGCGAATATATCACACTCCTGTATGAACCCTGAAGAGGAGCCAACCCTACTGTGTTCCCACTGCCATTGCTCAGCTGCTGGCGCCAGGCCCAGCAGCCCGCTGAGGACACTTAGCAGAGTGTGACCAAAACCTGCCTTATCACAGTCCACCTGGGACCAGAAACAAACCTGGAGCATGGGGGAGTTTCCCAGCAAAGCCTGGCAGTTCCCAACACAGGAACTACCACCGGCTGCTCAAGCCCCTGCTCCTTGCCTACCTGTTCCAGCATATTTGCTCTTGAAGCCCATCCAGCCATTGGGAAAGCCACCAGAGGTGTTGGCTGAGCCCCACTGACCTGCCTGTTTCCCAGAGTGACAGACAGAGTTGCTCACATCTCTGCTTCTTGCACTGTCCTGCACTTGTGCTGCTTGCAGAGACGTTTGCCCTCTCTGCCTGTTCCCCAAGGACGCTGACTTCTGCTGTCTCAAACGGAGCCCTTGGGTTCTTTCTGGACAATCATTTACTTACCAATAAATGTGATTTCTTGGGAGGAAGGAGACGGCACAAGAAAAATCATTTGTACATTTGGCTCATGTCTGGTTGGCACTTTGATCTAGACAGAGGGTGCAGGCCAGCACCCATGATGCTGAAGATGGTGGAGATGGTGCTTCCAGTTCTGCCTCCCAAGGGCATCTCCAGACCCCTAGGGTCCTCAGCCTTGTGGTCACCTCTTGGAGCCAGCAAAGCACATTGGCTTGGCTCTGGCTAAGATCTGCCAAGACAGTTCACAGTGACCCAAGTGGCTCCCATTCCCTCCTCTCCAGGGTGAAGCTGTGCCGAGGCCTCCAGGCAAGAGGGAGGGATTTCTGTGTGCTTTAGATTTTGTTTTTACATGTCTGAAGTATTTTTAGTGCTCGTAAAAGTGAGAAACTGGAAGAGACCCAGCTAGGACCAGTACTGTACAACCCTCACCCTCCCAAGGCAACAGAGACCTGACTGCTGCCAGCCCTAGTCTCACATCTCTAGAGCAGAAGGACAAATGTACCTGCTCCTCTTCCCCCAGCAACATCCCACTGATTTTTTGGGGAAATCTTGCTCCTCTTACGGGTGATGGGTCAAATTCCATGGTGGAGCAGGCAAGCATTGCCTCCAGTGCACACTCTGCTGCCTCACACTAGCATGGAGTTTCCAAAGGGGCTCTTAAGCAGCTCAATATCTATGACTGAAGCATGGTGAAATCTGTCCTGTGTCCTACCTCACAGGTAGGATGGATGGATGGATGCAAAGGGCTTGGTCTGACCCACTGTAGGAACTGCTATGCTAGCATCCCTGCAGGCACATGTGCTGGCACAGCCCTGCAAGCCTCTCCAGTGTCACCCTGGCCCTTAAAAAGAACCTGCTGAGAAGCTGGTCCTTTAATGGGCTCTCACAACACGGGCAACCAGTGGAGCATGCCAGCTCTGATGGGACTGCAGTGGCAAAGTGCTGATCTGCGGTGGATAAGGAGGGGCAGCACCAGGCAGTGAAGCAAAGTGAGATTATCTGGCCAGCGAAAAAGCCATTAGCCATAGTCCTCAACTTCCAGACATAGACAAGAGGTGCTGGGGACAGCGGGTGGGACAGAGCTGCTGCCTCCTGGGCTATGTAAGGGCTTTGCAATCTGCTTTTCCAAGGGCACTGCCATTTCGGTGAGACCATGGATTAATGCTTTGCATTTTGGTTTCTTCTGCTAAAGACTGATCACAAAGCACAATTGCTGGTGGCTACGGTACCTTAGCAAGTTCCCCTGTGTTATAAAATGCTCCTCTGTGCCTCTCTGTTGCCTTTCTCAAGGCATCAGGAGCTGCCCTAGGTTAGGGCTGAAGACTGGCAAGAGAACACACAACTATCAACAGTGATTAGCGATTAGGGCTCAGGTATTGTTTAGGGATTTCAGCTTCTCTGTAGCTGGAGATCTCCTCTTTCCTGGTATGAGCAGCTGAGAATGCTCTGCAGAAACTGTGTAATCGGAGACACAAAAACATAGCAGGTGGGTCCCGAGCAGCATCGCTGGAGGCAGTGCCCATCCTTTAGGTGTCCCCAGCAGGTGACCCCAGTCCAGACAAAGCTGGCTGAAGCTCTGCTCATGAAGGACAAGGGCTAGGCAGGTGGGGTTCTCTTCTCCTCGGCCCTTGCACAGATGGGAGGGGTGCTGTTCTAGACCCTTGCTGAGACAAGCACAGCACTAGTCTGTGGCCTTGACCACACAGTGCTCCCACAGGGCTGCAGGAAGGAGCCTGCACCCCAATGCTCTCCCATGGTCCAGTGTTCACACGCTGTCCAGTGTGTCTTACTCCCAGCTGACCCTCCCTGGAGTGTCTGGGTCACTAGGTGGTTCCTCTGCCCTACAGAAGTGCTCCTGATCTGAACCTCTCCAGCAATTCCCAAAGCTGCCTCTGCCCTGATGCCTGCACGGAACCCGGATGAGGCTGGAGAGTGATTTTGTGTGGCCATCAATCTCTTCAAGACCAACCACAGCAGTTTCCTGCCATCTGTCATTTTGAGAAGAAAGCAAACAAGAAAAAATAATAAACTCAAATTATTGCCTAATCAACAGAGAAATCAGTGCTGCTTGCTCAGCCTGTGGGCCACAATTAGATGCCATCAGCAAATTTGGGCAGCTTGCCCAGGCTGCAGTCTTTCATCCCTTGAAGACTGACAAACATCTTGGAGATCTGCAGGCAGAGGAAGGAAATGGGATCCATTTGAAGGGCTTGTCTGGCTCTGTGGGGAAAAAGCACACGATTCAAAACCTTGGGGAAAAAAGAAGTATTGTGCTCATGTTGATTAAAGGAAGCCCCATACCAGAGGAGGGAACATTTAGGCTGAAGCACTGGTGTCTCCAGCACCATTTCACTGCCCAGGTTCATGCAGCCCTGGCCCAGCTTGTCCTGCTAGGGGGATGCACTGGGTAAATCAGTCTGGGAAATGATAGGACATATGTCACCTGAGCATCTTTATAGATGCACAGCTCCAGGGAGTGTGCGAGGGGAGCACCCAGTGCAGGGAGGGAGGGCACTCAAGGCAGCAGGGGTCAGGGTGCTCCTGCAAGGGGAAGGAAAGGAATGTGGGGCTGGGCATAGCAGGGGGCAGGACACCTGGGCTCCACTCCCTACTCATACTGACCACATCTACTGATCCCCAGGGAGGCAGGGCTCAGAAGTTCTCTGAGCAGCTTGGAGAAAAGGTGCTGAGATCTGTCCCTCCTCCCAGGAGGAGGAAGGAGGGCAAGAGGAGCAAACCCTGCTGAAGCTCTGAAACGTGATCCTGCCGCAGGCACCTCCCTGGGCCCCACCTCACCCTTTCCGACTTATATATGTGGCTGGCCTCGGCCAGGTGCGGAGGACGTGGGTTCCCAGGGTGTGCCAGGCCCCCCGGGATCCCTGCGGATGGAGCGGCCAAGGCACCAGGGCATGGCGAAGAACACGTCCATGCGCTGGCGGCTCCCGCTTGTCTGCCTTCTCTGGGAGGTGGCCATGGTTGTCCTCTTCGGGGTCTTTGTGCGCTTCAGCCCCGAAGCTGATGCCCACTGGGAGGAAGAGAAACGAGAAATGAACCTGACCAGCGACATAGAGAATGATTTCTACTTCAGATATCCATGTGAGTACTTGGGAAGCCTAGTCCTAGTGCTGGCTGGTCCCCATCCCATCCCTTCCCATCCCATCGCAGGTTTGTCAGAGGCAATGTCTCCACCAATTGCTGGGAAGTTGGACTTTTGCATTGAGGCTGGTTTGGGTATATGAAAGAGCAAGGGAAAAGCTTGGTGGCCCTCCAGTATCTTGGGGCTCTGTCAGCAGGGTGCTGTGACACCAGTCAGTATGTGACGTCTTTTTTTCCAGGAATAGGGCTGACTTGTTCCCTGTACCCTGTAAGTTTCAGCTTGCTGCCCCCTCCTTCAGCTCTGGATCAGAGCAGGTTTTTTTGTGCATATGGAGGAACGGCTGTCGAGATCCTGTGACATCTTCCTCCCCTTCCTACGTACTCCCCCTCACTAGTAAATTACTCCTTAGCTACTGGCATTTTGATGCCAGAGTCCTTCTAACCTGTCAGGTTCCCAGGGCTCTTGGGTCACTGCATTGTATTGCCATGGGGGTTACTGAGATGGTTAAAGTCCTTCTGGCCAGGCCAGGCCTTTGGCCAGCTTTGATCTCCAGGGCTGGTCATCTCTGTGAGCTGTGCAGAACAGGCTGCTGCTTCTGTAGGCAATTGTTTCCAAGGAAGCAACAGGCTTGAGTCATGCATCTATTTAGAACATTTCCATTAAAAACACCTGCCAAATCAAAGGAGCTCTAGAAACCTGTAGCTGCTGAGGATTAGCTCGTTCAGAAAAGGGGTTGCTTACAGAAGCCCCCTGCTCAGCCAGCTCTGGGTTAGTGTCAGGCCATGTCTGCCCTGGGCTCCCCCTCGAGGTTTGCCCTTGACACTAACCCCAGGCAGGTTGGCATGAAGCGGTGGCAGTGCCTGAGGGCGGCTCTTGTAATGATCTGCTGGGAGGACAGCAGGCATCCCAGAGCCAGCTTGTAGGAGCTCAAGATGTGACGTCTTTTCTGTCCTCATAACCCACCCTTGCTCCTCAGAGCCAAATATTCTCCCTCAAACGGCTGTGTGGATTCACACGTCTAAATCGACCTGAGAGCAACTGCTTAGCTCAGTTTAGCCTTGAATTACATTTCCACTTCAGACCTGAGGAAGGGCTTACGTGCCCAGAAGCACTGCTGGTTTTTCTCCATTATCTAATCAGAAATGTCCTCTCTGTGAAGATGGACTAATATGGCAAGGTGGCCAAGCCCTGGCATTTTGATCCATCCAGTGTGGAATGGTTGAGCACCTAAGGATCATTTGTTTTAATGAGTCTGCCACCGCTGCTGTCCATAGGACCTGTCTGCCATGGCAGTGGGATAGGAGTGGCAAACTGGCAGGTCCTCCAAGCCCAGAGATGATTGGAAAGGCAGGCAGAGGGCAACCTGTGTGTGGTTGTGTCAGTGGTGCCCGTTGCCAGGTCCAGTCAGTGTGACAATTCCCTCTCATTTCAAATCACACATTGATACTCCCTCATAGGTGGCAGAGGGAGAGCCTGTGGGATTGTAGGGTAAAACCAGAGTGAGGAAGACTGGTTCTTAGGACATGCAAAGAAGTGAATTTGAAGTGACCTCTTCTGAAGAGTGCCAGCTGCAGATCTTCTCTTCTTCCTTTTCTTTTATGAGTGATTGCATAGGCATGGGGGGCATTTTAATAAACAGATTAACCTGTCTCTGCAACGTGGCACTACGTTGCTGGATCCTGTCCATTTCATCCTTAGACAAGTTGTAAGATCATGTAAAGCACCAAAGGATGAAAGCCACGGCCTCTGCAGAGCTACACCTCACCCAGATCCTTACCCAGCCCTTAGTGGGGGCAGCAGGTACAACCCTACTGTCCCTGTGGGAGCAGATCTGAGGCTGCTGGATTTCAGTGCAGGGTTATAGTGGCTATAATGGTTTGCACACTGTGTATTGCAGAATTTGCTGGCAGAGCTCTGTCAACAACATGTTTACCTATTCTACAGTGTGGGTTTGCTGCTGGAATCTCCCACTGGGTGATCCCAGCTTTGGGTCTCCTGCTCTTTTCATGGGCTGAATGGCCTCCAGTACAAGGGGTTGCCTGGTTCAACTTGTAAGTATGCAGCATTTCAGCTCACTTAATTGCAAAGAGATGTTTATCTGATAGCAAGGTACAGCATTAAAAAGTACAGAGGGTTTACTGCACTAAGAAGTTCCTTCAGGAGGCTCAGGCAGGTTTGGTTTCCCCCGGGGAAGGGCATCTGAGGGGCTTGAGTTAGCAGATCTGAGCATTTGTGGGAAGAACTGGGTCACTCTGGTTTAAGCACTCACAGAATCACAGAATTTACCAGATTAGAAAAGACCTTTAAGATCATCTAGTCCAATCATTAACCTCATGCTGAGAAGACCTTGACCAAACCACATCCCTTAGCACTAGATCTAAACTCTTAAATACCTGTGGGATGGGGACTCCACCACTGCCCTGGGCAAGTAATTCCGGTGCCTGATAACCCCTTTGG
>JAOEGS010022557.1:0-17552 GCA_025447755.1 Corythornis vintsioides | reverse complement strand
AACACCTACTACAATGTCTGCCATATTAGTCTCACCTTTGATCTTTACCCACAAGCTTTCAACCTGCTCCTCACTGTGCCCCAGGCAGAGCTCTATACATTCTAATTGCTCTCTCACATAGAGAGCAATGAGTGTTGGGGGTGGTGGTGTTGGAATGGACAAAGTGGTATAGTTTGTTCAGCTTTTGGGCTGTGCAGGATGTGGTGGATGTGCCCACTCCACCTTTAGCTGGGTGTCCTGCAATCTGTCTGCACCTCCATGTGAGTCTCTGATACCCCTGGGACACTGGGCTGGATCATGATGGAGATGTGTCAAGAAGGAAATGCAGGGCAGGCTGGGAGATGCCAACTTGTGCTCGACTCTCTCTTCTGGCTTTAGCAGCCCCTTTTCCACGGGGAGCAGGTGAAACTGCCTTCACCTGTGCCACAGGAACAGGTTTTCAAGGTGTTTCTCTTGGCTCCTAGGCTAACACTGGACAGATGGATGATGCCCAGAAACAATGGAAAATGGCAACCTGCAATTTAGCCCTTATTCAGGTAAGTCAGTCCAGGTAAGGCCCTTTTTCTGTGCTGCAGCCAAGCAGCATCTGTTCCCAGCAGCACTGAATCCTGAGCTGTTCATATGGGGTAGGTGTTCTCAACAGATCTAAGCAGAGCCCAGGACTTGACCTCCAATGAAGCTCTGTATGGCCCCAGAGCTTGAAGTTTAGCTGCAAAACATATCTAGACATCCATTGCCTTTGCGGACAAACTGAAATAATGAAAAAAACCTCCTTTTGCAGGAGGAGCTGCAGCACAATCCTGGTTTCACAACTCCTAGATAAAGCCTGTTGTTTACTGGCAGTGTTTGGGGAATCAGCCTTGGGCACCAAGACATACATAGGTGAAATGTGACTCTTGTAGCTCTTTCTGCATGTTAAAATCCAGCAGCCAGTCTGGAGGTTGCACATGGCAAGGCCACATGGTTTGCAACATGTGTCTGTGTGCCTTTGCTTATCTACTTACACAGCTTTCAGGAGTGCTATGAGTGTTGTGTTGAGGGAGAGCCCATTTTTGTGTTGACCAGGGCTGATGGACTCAGTGTCCTTTGCTGAAATGTTATCTGCCCTTTGCAGGCCTCCAGAACTTTCCTCCAAACTTTGTCAGGGTGTTTTTGTTTTTAGTGTAGTGGAGCCTTACAGGGATGCTACTTAAATTAGCAATCAGCATCTCTGCAAGGCTTAGCTGTGTGGAAATGCTGTAGTTGTGTATAGCCAGGGCTGCCTGGGAGCAGATGTGGATGATTGCTTACCAGCTGTCTTTTGGCCCCCAGGTCCAGGCCACTGTGGTGGGACTTCTGGCTGCTGTTGCTGCAGTGATTCTGGGAGCCATCTCCAAGGGCTCTGTAGAGCTGAGCCAGGCTGCTGTGCTGTGTGCCAGCAGTGTGACCACGGCCTTCATAGCTGCACTTTCTCTCGGTGAGTTGTTTTGGTTCCTCAGATGAAACATGTTGCATTCAGGTGCCAAAATGTAGGCCTTTTTGCTGGGGAAGCCCAGCTGACATCCCTCTGGTCTGGCACAGAGAGGAGGGATTGGGGGAGCTTTAGTCCTGTGTCTGCTGATTTCAGCCCCTCTACATCCAGCCTTTGCTTCTCTTCTCCCAGGATCTGTTGTTTGCTGGGCTCTCAGCATCCAAAGAAACAATTTAACTGTCCCACATAACACAGCCTGTGAAAAATGCCACGTGCTAGGTGTGGGTTGACACACAGGCTCACACAGTCTCCATGTGTCTTGGGTGACATGTTAGCCATTTGCACTGTCCCTTTCCTATGGGAGAATGAAGTAATGCCATGTGCAAAGCAGGGTATTGAGAGTCTGTTAGCAGAGAACTCCAGAGCATGCTTGAGATGGACTTGGTCACCCAATACCCTGTGGACGACTGTAGCCAGCCCTGCCTGCTGTGAGCCCTGACCCGGGCAGGCCACTCACTGCAAGAAGGTGGATGGGGTGGATGAGTGGGAGCTGCACCGTGTCCCCTGAAGATGATCAGTTTGTCGGTCTGCCATACGAGGGCAGCATGACACCCTGAATAGAGGGAGCTGGCTGAGTTGGATACAGCAAGTTTTGTAAATGAAAGGAACAAGTTAGAGCAAGTGCATATCCTGGAGCTGGAGTCAAAGGGTGATTGTAGATGCCTTTGATGAAAAACATGGGATGAGGCAGTTGTTAAAAGAGAAAAACAGCAGCCCAGTTTTCATTACATGCTTCCCTTCAACCTTGGTGTGGTACAGAAAAGCCTTTGCTGCTGTACCAGTGCAGGCTGTCATCTAGCTTTGGTTTCTCCCCTGGACATGGTTGCAGATGGCCTGTGCGTGGGTGTGCTTGATGGGAAGCAGCTATTTTTATGACCAGGGAGGGAAGCAGCAGGAGCAGTGCTGCGGTGAGGGGAGCGTGTGTGCCTGGGAGGGCTCTTGTAGAGCATGCCATGTTGTGTGAGGATGTTTTTCTTTGTAAGGGCTGTTGTACTGGGGAGGTGCAGATGTGGCATTTCTTAGGGGAGAGACAGTGCTCCTGTGCACCCCCTGTGCAAATGGGGGTTGTGAGCTGAAGGGAACTGCTGTTTCTCAGACTTCCTTTGGTGCATCCTGTCAGCCACAGAAGGACTTTGAAGTGATGTCATGTGTCTTGTCTCAAGGCTGCCCTTGCTAGTCTCACAGCAGTGGAGGCTGCCCTGGCAAGGTATATTCCAGGGGGCTCTTCCACAGGCCTGAAAGAGAGATGGTGGCTGAGGGATCCCCACATGTTCATCAGAGTTTGGGGTTTGTGCTTATTAACTTACCTGGGCAAACAAAACTTCCCTCCCTATCCAACAGCGCTGAAAAGTAGTGGAATTTTCCAGATGCAGCTCAGAGGACAAGGGGAAGAGAGTTGATGTGGGTCTCCATAACCCCTTGATTCTGGAGATGCTCACAGCATCAACATCCACCCAATGCAAATTAAAACAGCCCCAAAGACTCTAGGGTAAGAGGGGTCAGTCTGATGGCTGAGCTGAAAGGCTAGCTCAGGCTGCTGTAAGGAAGCTTGTTGCTTCTTGGTCATTCAAACTCAAGAGAAATATTGGTCTAATATGGAAAACATCTTTGTGCTGTGGAATCCAGAACAGAGGATGGTACCAGGAGGATGCTGCATGCCTGCTGTGTGCTTATCTGTGAGTGTGCTTTGTGCCTGGTCCTGCTTCAAGGCAGCAAAGATTAGGCTGCTCAGGAGGGGAGCTTCTACATTTGGGCTGCCTGCTGGTATCTTCTTTGATCCCTGGAATTTGCTTGTGTGCCTCTGGGCCTTTGGTGCAGTTCATAAGGGCAGAGTTACCCCCTTTAGGTTGGTGAAAAAGCAAGAGGACAGATTCCTGGGGATGTCCAATCTCCAGCTGCATGGTACTGCTATGGGCAATCTACTTGGTTTTTTCAGACCCAGCTGGGAACCAGAACAGCAGCTCTGGGGTGAAACACAACAGGATGCATTCTCTGATGCCTGATCTGTGTCTTCTCTAGGTCTGGTGATGATTGGTGTGATCATTGGAGCAAGGAAAGTTGGGATCAATCCAGACAATGTTGCCACACCCATAGCAGCAAGCCTTGGAGACTTGATAACCCTTTCCCTGCTGGCAGGAATCAGCAGTACACTCTTCAAATACATAGGTACAGTGTTCAGCATGGATTTGCAGCTCAGCAAGGGAGGGATGAAATCTTGTGAAATTATTGCAGGGTGTTTACCCATTTCTGGGACATTTCAGAGCAGAGACTGTCATGCCACTGGAGTAGAAAATGACCAAAGAGGCTTTTTTCCAGGCTCTCTTTTAGTAGCAAACTGGAAGACGGTGCCTAAGAAACAACTGGGATTTGGCAAAGAAATGACCAAATGTGTATTGCATTGCTTTGAAACAGAAGGTTGACATATGTGACACTGACTCTGTTCCTGCATCTGTTGCTAGCCAAGCATAACTACTTTCTGTGCAAGGGTAACAGCAGGTCCTTCTTCACAAACCACTTTCAGGGTTTTAGTATTTGTAAAATATTCTTGGATCATGTGGAGAGTCATGGATGAACAAAATATCATCGAATTGTAGGGAGGCAACGCTGCATTGTTTTATGCTCCCAGGATTCTTGAGTAGGAGCTGTGGCTGTGGGGTGAGCTGTTCTGCTGGCTGGCAAAGACCGGGGCATATGTTGACACTGGAAAGCTCAAAACACGTTGCAGTTTGGCGACACACGCCCACCTGTCACTTGTCTAGTGCTAAGCTATTTACCATGAGCCTAATCTAAAACAGAAAAAGGAAAATAAAAAGATCCAGCTAACTCAATACCATTTGAAGCCCAGAATGTTGCTTCAGACTGTGAGCAGAAGCAGCAGCAAGGCAGCTGTTCTCAGTTTGCGTAACTCATTCCATACACCAGCAAGTGAGGGAGTGAAGGAGCACTAGTTGCAGGGAGAAGCCTGGGCGTCGCTTCCGTCCAGTCCTCCTCAAGTTTCAGAGGTTCATTTTTTAATTAGAATTCTTCCATGACGCCATCACACCTGCCTCTGTAACGCTGGTGTGTCCTTCAGTCACCACACCTCTGATAATATCTCCACGAGGGCACATGGCAGAACAACACAATAACCTCTATGGTGACCAGAGAGCATTTGTGATGTTTCCAGAGTAGTCTGAATAGCCTCTTGAGATGGAAAATACTCAGTGCACAGACACCTAGTCATTGGGAGCATGAAGTGAAGCTGGTAGGAGGAAGGTGCTGTTGATAGTGGTTGAATAAATCCATCTCCCTCTCCAGTGTGTCATAAGGGACAGGTAAATCTGTGACAACATTTGGTCCTACCAAAATGAAGCTTTCAAAAATACCAGAGAGTCTGTAAAGTTTGGAGTACTATGTGTGATCTGAAGCAGCACCACCTCCCTCTGTGGAACATGCTTTTGCTAGTGAAGATTTAAAAATTTTTTAAAATGAGCCCATGTCCTTCCCAGTCCTGCATTGGGAGACACAAACTGTGCCAAGTGTTTCCATTTGTCAGTGGGCTGGCTGCATGTGAGAGAATGTAGCAGAACTAGAATGTGGAGACTGAAGGCCCTTCATTGTACCAGGAGTCTTTCTGTGGCCTTTGATAAGGTTTTGTAGACTCCAGTGCTCTGTGTCTTCATTATTGAAGAAGGAATTAATTGCCCACAAGAACAAGGGTGGTGGTAGGAGATCCAGTACAGCAGCTAAGTCTGCCAGACAACCTATCTGTCCAAAATGACTCCAGGTGGTAAAGTCCACAGACAAAACAGCATCTACTGACATTCCAGAAGTGGTTGCATTTCAGTGCTAAGCCCACACATAAAGAGTGCACTTTGTTGTGTAAGATTCATGGAAGGTATCATCACATCAGTGCTATCTCATCCAGGTAGCCCAAAGCCCTGGCAGTGTCCTTGTGAAAAAATGCACACTCGGAGCTGCTTCAGCTCCCAGGTTACCTGCAAAGTCTGTGCTACAACCAGCTGGCTTTGGCCCCAGTGCAGAGACCAGATGGAGAGCTTTGTTGAAGAAGCATTTTTATATAAAAAGGGTTGGCATCATCCCCATTGCTTGAAGGTGTTTCTCATGCTTCTGAGTCATGTTTATTTTCTTTTAGTGCTGCACATCTACTTATTTTTTAATTCCTTTGCTTCTAAAGGTCACTTCAAGGTTATGCCCATACCAAATGGATAAAAGCACCTAATGGAAACACATATAAGCTAGCACAAAGGAAACCCTGGATCTTAACTGGTTTATACATGTAAGAGAACATTTGTTCCTGTAGAGCAGACCAGCTGCTCAGCAATTCTAGCTTGCCATCAAAAATACCTATTACCTCTCTATTTAGGTGAAGGCATGAGGGTCTGTCATTTGATATGGCTTGCACACAAGAGTTTCCCCCTTAGCTTCCACATGGGAGTTTCCCCCTTGCCCTGCTGTTTGATTTGTACCCTGAAGCCAGAAATTTTTTAACTTTTTGTCTTGCTTAGTTGGAGATGGAATTGGAGACTTGTTCATCTTCAAATATAACTTGCTTTGAATCCTGCTGATTTTCAAACAGTATCCTCTAGCAGTGAGTTTCAGGGATTAATTATAGATTTCTGTGGTGGACTGTGTGGGGAATATCTTGGTTTATACAATTTTTCTGCTAAAGTCCAAGCAAGGCCCTGCTGCCTTTCTTCCAAACTTTGTGCAATATGATTTTGGCAATCTGTGAAGCCAGGGGCATTTAATTCAATATTTCTTTTCCTTGCCAGATATGAAATACCTTTCTCCCCTGATCTGTGCTGTCTTCATTGTCATGATCCCTCTCTGGGTTGCTATTGCCAAACAAAGTCCTTCCCTTGCTGAAGTCCTGAAATCTGGATGGCAGCCAGTCATTGTTGCAATGAGCATCAGCAGGTAAACTGAGGAGCTGCTCCCCAGCCCACACAACTGTGCACACTGCAGAGACAACCCCTGCTCAGTTAGAAAGCCATCAAAAGTGAAACTGGAATGGACAGCAGAAGGGTATTTGTCCAGTGCTTCTCAGCCATTGGTGGCCCTCCAACAGGCAGTGAGATAGCAGATAAGGAGCCCTCAATGACTGGAAATAGCAAATCATTGCTTTAAGTCTCACTTGCACATCCATGTACCATGTGGATGCAAGCCAGGAAAAGGAAAAGGGAGATGATGACCATCACAAATAGTCAGATTTCAACCTCATTTTTAACCAGCCGTAAAGATAGAAGGCTGGTGAATGTAGAGCCAAGTAGTTCATTTTGTCCTGTGCTACATCTTTCAGACCCAGCTGAGATCTGGAAGAGATTTTACAAACACTGCTGATATAAGTATAGAAGTGTAGCAAAACTTTTGGAGAGGATGATAAAGTTTCCCTGCCTACCATCATATTTGCTCAAGGGTGGACGAGGCAGTCTTCCTAATCTCATTATGCCATTAACAAAAACTGTAAGGCTATCTGTTGTTGAAAACTGAGCTATAAAAGGAGTAAATGGTTAATAGTCCAGCTCTGGCAACGGGGAAGGAGCAAAAATTCATCTCGATGTGCTATTTTTGCAGCATAGAAATTGCCCTGGGAAGAGAGATTGATCCACCCTTATTGACTGTCCTTTTTTTTAACAGCATTGGAGGACTCATCTTGGACAAAACTGTAACTGATCCAAACTTTGAAGGCATGGCAGTTTTCACACCTGTGATTAATGGTAATTTGGGCAGGGGGGGTTATATGCATGCTTTTATTTTTCCCTCCCTCTCCTCCCCACGGGTTATGGTATCCACTATTGCCCTTGCACAGAGGTCTGTGTTCAAGTCCTGGCTCCTGTCGTGAGTGGAAGTGAAACTACTGGTGCTCATTACATTCCTGCTTATTCGTATCTTAAAGCGTCTCCAGAGCAAAATAACAGGCAAAGCTGAAAAGTATTGGCAGAGCTAAGGGAAAGGGTAACAACATCTGGTAGTTGTCTCTGAGAGCCACGTTGACACCTTTAATTACATCAAACCTACTAAGAGTATGGCAATTCATCCATTTCCCCTCTCTGTACTGAGTAATTTGAGTTTTGCAATCATCGCCTGTACAGATCGTTGATAAGATTAAGATTATGTATGTATGTGTAAATATACATAAAAGATCATATATAGAGATTATAAATAGGGATTTTTTTTATATGCATATATCAATGTCTTGTGTGTGTGTGTGTGTGTTTATATTTGTTTGAAGTCTCATGGTACCTTTATACACACACATACCAGTACAAACTGCTGGGGACCCTGGCATTGCTGAGGATCCACTGGGTTATTTCTGTGCTATTGTAATGTTCTTGCAGGTCAAACCTATTTCAGGGGAAACCCACGTTCCTAGGGCAAGCTTTGCCTCATGCCATCCCCAAAGTGTAGTGTCCTCTTGCAGGGTCAGAGGGTGTCACCCAGCCGTCACCTTAGTGGATCAGCCACCTTGCTGACAGACTCTTTCCAGCATGGTTAGTCCAAGAGCCTGATTAGGAAAGTACGTCAACAGCAATTTAGTTGAACAATGATTGACCCAGACTGTGGAGTGCAGGGAACCTGTTTGGAAGAGCTGGCGGTGGAGTTGCGCAGTGCTCTGTGTCTTTGCATAAGCAGCTCTTCACTTGGCCTGTGCAAGGGACTCCTGCAAAGTGTGGCAGTGCACAATTCAGAAAACTTCCCTCTTGAGCTAACACTCAGCTGGTCTTGGAAGCTTCCCTTTGGCAAATTTCACATTTAATGATGGAGCGTTTTCTTCTTCAAGGAAGGAACAACATGAGAAGTCTGTAGGATCAGGCTCACTGTTATCTTTTCTGTGGCATTTCTACCCTGCAGATGCTCAGGGTGGTGGAATTTTGCTCAATAGGTCATCATCCCTCTATTTCCTGATGGAAAATTTAGCTGCTTTTTCATGTTTGCTGGAATTAATCAGTCTGGAGGGAATTAATTTCCTTTTAATTACCTAACATATTTGGTCTCTGATTCATTCTCATATGATTCCTTGTCTTTTAACAAGTGTGTTTGATGCCTTCAGATAGACATGTAATCACAGTCTGTGATGTTTGTTGTCTTTTAAGCAGTAATGCTTCTCTGGGTGAGTAAATCCAAGAAGTGGCCCTGAGCAGCATATGCTGATGCCTGTGCTGCTTTCCCCAGGTGTTGCTCACAGACTGCGTCAAACCAGGTGCAATTACATCATCTTTAGAGGCCACATGGCAATTACAGATGGTGCTGGGAAGCAAGGAAAAACACTGCCAATAAAGCAGTCAGAAGGAGGCGAGCACTGGAGGCTTTCTGATTTTTAAGATCCGTTCCTGCCAAGTGAATAGCACAGCATCACCATGACATGTGGGGTCAGGTTTTTCTCTTTCTCTTACTGCTGTTTTTAGTTGGCTTGTAAGTCAATGCAGATCAACTCACCTTGAGCTGATGTTTCATTCAGGCTGATGTTTCCTGCTGCAGCAAAGGTGGTTTACAGGTTTGCTGTGTTTTGTTTTCATAGGTGTTGGAGGTAATCTGGTCGCCATCCAGGCCAGCCGTATTTCCACATTCCTGCACTTCTGGAGTATGCCTGGTGTTTTGCCATACAAGATGAGACAGAATTGGCCCAATCCATGCACCACATTCTTCTCATCAGGTAGACCTTGAACCCTAGGTATCCATGTCTCAAGGCCTGTCGTCACAGATAGCTCATTTATCAAGCCTGGTTGGCAAAGGACTAGGTGGGTTTCAGAGGCACAACTCCTTGTCCTCCTTACAGGGAAGATACTCAGATTGGAGAAGAAGTGTCTTTGCACTGTGTGGCTTGAAAAAAAGCTTGTGGTATACTTGCTCACAGGCAGGCTAAGAAACTGGCCTTCAGGGAGCACTAAGGAAAGTAACTGAAAAAGAATCTCAGATTTGATCTAACGGAAAGTCATTTTAACCATGGCCAGTCTAGAGCCATCACCTGTGGACAGGGTGAATAGAGAGTAACCCTGCTGAAAATCAGCAGTTCTTCCATCTTAAGGCAAGATGCATCTAAGCATCAGCAAAACTGGATTGTAGTCTGTTGTTGGTTTAGATTACAGGTTCCTCTTAATTTTCCCTTTTAAGCTGGGAGGTACTACTAAAACTAAAAACTGGGAAAGTTGGTTGTAGCAAGGCAGAGCAGAAGCAGTGGGAGGCAGAGAGCAGCTGAGAAGAGTGTTTGGAAGAAGTGGAGCAGATCAGCAGGGAGCATGCCTTTGGCACATAATTTCAGTGCCAGACTGAGCTGCTGGGCTGACACTGCAGATGCTCCACATTGCTGTGTGATCTAGAAAAGGCATTAGGCATGTGGTTGGTGGGAGGGACAGCCCCAAGTCTATGCATTAAAATCTACAGCTGCATCCTATCCTCCCCACACTGCCTGAAGCCACTGTCATTGCTGTTTCTGTCTCTGTCCTCTGCAGAGGTGAATTCCAAGTCAGCCCGAGTCCTGTTCCTTCTGGTTATCCCTGGGCATCTCATGTTCCTCTACACCATCCATCTGCTCCAGGGAGGCCACACATCTCTGTCCTTCACCTTTGTGGTGCTCTATCTGACTGCTGCTTTGCTGCAGGTAATCCCCAAATTCTCCTCAAAAAGCAACCTCTGAGATGCTGTGAAAACAAAAGAGTCTCCAGGCTAAACAGGAATCACAGTAAATCATCCAACAGCTGCTAACATTTCCAATCCCTTCAAGTGTACTTCCTACCAAGCATCATGTATCTTCTGTGGACCAGTAATACTTCACCCAAATTTCCAGGGTCTTGTTTCCCACAAAAGCACAACTGCCCTTAAGGGAGAGATCAGACGTGAAATGAGGAACAAGTTACCATCATCTACTGAGCTGCAGTAACTGTGCAGAGACACTTAAGGAGGTGCCTTTTGCTGTAGTAGTACCTTTTTTAACCTTGTTCACTCCTTGAGTCTCTAAGCACCAGGTATTTCTAGACTGCCACTGGTCATTCCAATAAGGGGCAAGGGAGAGGCTGTGAATCCCAGACAGCATATTCCCCTCATTTTGGAAACTAGTTTTCCATGTTGTGGTGAAGACCTGGAAACCCCTGTGGGCAAGTCCATATGGGTCAAAAGGGAAGGGAAAACCCAGACCTGAGAAGTTCATATTTGAAAACTTTGTCATCTTACTCAGAAGTGTGTGTGGCTGTTGCTTGAACACACAGAGGCTCTGACTTCGCTTGTACTTTTAAATGAGTGATTCATTAATTTGTAGGGTGAGGTAGCTGCCGCCTTACTTTGCTTTACAAGTAGCCTTGTGTCTGGTGGTGAATTCATTGCGTGTGTAAACAGCTTTTCTCGACCTTAGCACAACCTTAAGCCCAGCAGCACAGCCCTAGTTGTAAAGAAAAATATGTATTCTTCTCTTTATGCATCAAAGTAACTCCTCAATCAGAATCAAGCATGAAAATACGCAGAATAAATGACAGAGTAAAGAACAGAATCCCAGCAACGCCACTGACCCTGAAAGATTCCCATGGAGGCAAATGGGGGGGGGGGGGGGGCAAATATGCTTGGCCTGGTTATTTATTCCCCTCCCTTACAATTTTTAAAGAAAGATGGAGAGGCAGAAGAGGGGGAAGCTTAGGTCAGCTGGAGGAAGCCCAAAGAGAAAGTTCAGAGGCCTAGAAAATATGGCCTCAGAGGAATGATTGAATGGACTGCTGTTGGCTACTCCACAGAAGAGAAGCTTGAGAAAAATCTGGGTAACAGCCTTTAAACTACCATGTTTCTGTAATGAGGGACAGAATAACATTTCCTCTTTGGTCACTAGGGATGAGACATGAAATCATGGGTTTCAAATGGAAAAAGGCAGATTTATGTTAGACCTTGGGAAAAAATAGGGAAAAAAAGCCATAGGACTGATTGCTTTTGCTTAGATTGTGGCATCTCCATTTTGAGGGTTGTTTAACACAGGTTAAACAACCAACCATCAGGGAAGATGTGAGTATATTTGATCCTGTATTGAGACAGAGGAATGGTCTGTATAAAACTCTTGAGTTTCCATCCAGCTTTAGTTTCTATTATTCTGTTATTTAATTTGCTTCCCACATCTCTCCTTCTCCCCCTCCTCTCACTCAGCTTGCTGTTTTCACCTTTAGAAATGCTGCTTCTGGCTTTGGTTATTTTTGTGCTGCAGTCTCCCATGGAGGGACCACAGATGTGGGGTGCAAACTCTCTCTCTCTTCTTAATTCAATTAACTAGACAGTCTTTAATCTTTAACTGAAGTATTTTTTTTTTCCTCCATCTGTTTATCAGAGTCAGGAATTAAATAGGAATTAAAAGAAATCACAACAAAGACTTAAAAACTGTTGAGATGAAAAAAAAAAAAATTTTCCTTTTATAACATGTCAGTGCTGCTTGGGATAACTTTGATGTAAAAACTGCCTCAAACTCCAGTTGTCCACTAAGACTTTTAGGAAAAACAAAGTAGATGAGATTTGAATTTCTAATAGAAAAAAAAGAAGCATGAAGAGAAGAAATCTGGCTAAAGACTTACCCTTTGGGGCTGCCTGGTTATTGGCAGCAGCCCTGTTTCTGCTGGAGTGAATGGGAGCACTCCCATTCATGGTGTTAGCAGTGGGAACTGCACCTTTGGGAGATGCTTTTGGTGTGGCCAGACTCCCGTTTTGGACCACTTGATGCTGGTAAGCCACATCCATCCCTGCACAGCACCATCCTGCAGAGAAACATCCCTTGTCGGGGGAAGGTGGTCCCTCTCAGTAATCCCTCTTAGCTCCAGTACCTTGGCTGTGGCCACATCATTGTGGCTGTGAACTGAGGGAGGCTGTGCAATACCTTTGCTGCCTCATAGCAGGGACTCTCTTGCCTCTCCTCAGGTGGGAATCCTGCTCTACGTGGCTGACCTAATTGTGCGCCTGATGTGGAGGAAGGCGCTGGATCCAGATAATTTCTCCATCCCCTACCTCACTGCCCTGGGGGATCTCCTGGGCACCGGATTCCTGGCCATCTGTTTCCACCTGGTTTGGCTCATCCACGGTGCAGACATGAACCTGGGGAACTGAGATTGCGTGCTGCTCCACACTCGTATGACATGGTGCTTTCCTCTAGAACAACAAAGTACTTGGTGATGAGCACTGGGTCACCTGGTTGAATTGGGCCTCCTTATCAGCCCCGATGACCCCATCTCTCCTCCCCATTGTGCCTTACAGCTGGGTTTGCCCAACCTGAGGAATCAGTACCCACAGCTTCATGCCCTCAAGTGAGCAAGCCCCTGCTGCTCACACCTGTGCCCAGCAAACGAGACACTAAGGAGCATTTGGACCATTTGTCATGAATGAGTGTTTTGGTTGATTTCAGTCCCTGGCACTGATGCAGCTCACGATACTTCTCCGAAGCCTGACATGGTCACGGCAGCTGATCCTGCAAGAGGATGTCACAACCTCTCCATCAGACTCTTAACTTTCTATCAAGGAACATTTTTTATTTGCCTCCCTTTTCTCTCCCATCGCATCCCTGGAGGAGGAGACCAACCAGGTGGTTAAACTTGTCTCCTCTCCATTGCTCAGATGCTCAGGATCTGACACGGTGAGCTCCTCACTGGCTTGTGCCCAGCAGGAGGTTATCTAGGTAGACCACCTACCTGTCCTGCCAACATTACTGGTTACTGACTGACAAGCTGGATGAATTGCATTTTGGGGGTAGGAAGGTTTGTTTTTACTGTTTATGAAGTGTCCAGTAGTTAAAATGTTTATAGAAACATACACACAAATAAAGTGGTTAAAAAAGGTAATGCTGTGAATTTCTTGCCATGTCTCTGCCTGTGTCTAGTTCAAACATGTCAAGTATAATTTCTTTCTCACTTCTTCCTCATCCATTCAGGTTTGGATGACACATTTTTAATTTGGCATCAGGAAAACCAGTGTTTCCTAATAAAGAGCAACCTTTTGCATCCCACATATTTCAGGTTAGAATTCAAGCCCATTCCCTCTCCCACAGTTGCCAACCACTCATTAACATGATCTGCAACGAGTGTAGAATCCGTGTGTGTGCATAAGGACTGTGTTGGGCTGGGTGAGGATTTGGCATGTGACTCCTCATGTCCTCGCTCCAGAGTGGCTGTTTTGTGCCACCAGGAACATGTCAGGGAGGCTGGTGAGGCTGAAAGCAGCCAATTCTCAGTGAAACTGAGGAAGCAGTAGGGTCCTCCAGATAACAAGATGCCCAAGAGTCGGGAGTTGAGGATGTGTATCAGACCTTTGAAAAATGCCACGAGGTCTCAACTTTAATAATAATCTGCCCTTGTTAATGTTGGAGGAGGGAAAGGGGGTGGTGAAGTCCCCCAGACTACTGGCAGACAGATGCCTTCTTCAAGCATCTACCAGATCTTAAATGCTTATATTTGAGCTGTGTTTGGTGCCTACTGCCTTGGGTTTTGTTTCTTTGTTCCTGGTGCTGCTCCTATCTTCCAGAGCTGCTGCAAAGCTGAGGCCCCTGCATGGGATCAACAGATAGCTGAAGGTCCCTAGCAGCAAAAGCTGTTCAGCTCTGGACTGCCAGGCATGGGGAAAAGCACTCCCTGGAAAAACAAATAAGCTGTTGCCTCCTCCCTCTCTAAGCCTCCTCTTCATTTTTTTTGTTACAAAGGATAAATTACTCCATGCTGACTGGGCTGGAGAGTATGTGCGCAGCAGCCTTGTGGTGGGGGAGCTTTCAGCATTTGAGACACATGCTTACCCCAGCTTGGGCCTCGTCACTTTATCTCCTGCTGCAGCCTGTGTGCTGTCAGCTCTACTCGGCTGTGCTGCCGTCGTCCCCAAGCACCCACGTGTGATAGAAGCAGCAGCAGAGGGGACTCACGGGCAGAGCAAAGCCAGCATCTGATTGCTGGGCCCAGTTTGAGGGGGTTGCACTAGGAGATATGCACATGTATATTTTAAATAACTTGAGCTGATGTTTTATATTGCAAACCTTTATTAGCTCCAATTTAACACAGGTTTGAGCAGTTGTGGTAAAGAACACCTCTTGCCTCAAGACCATCTTTTCTCCTCCTTGCTGCATATCCCCTCTGCCTTGGAGAAGTCCTCTATGGATACTGCTGGCATGAATCAGGTAAGGCTGGTCCTAAGGCCAAGATGTTGAGGACACCCCAGGCTCCTAGGCATGTGAAACTCTTAATAGCACAGATTTGCTGCTGCTCCCTCCAGTCCCTCAAAAACACCAAACCTTAGCCCATGGCTGGTGCAGACTACAAGGGACCCCAGTCACCCTCCTTCAGTATCAATTCCCAGTGCCCAAGATGCGGCTGCTTCTCTGCCACATGATTGCAACAAAACCCTGGCACTGATGTGTCCCTTCATCAGGGGATTTCTGGGCAGAGCTTGGCTTGTTCATGTCCACTGCTGACAGAGGAGATGGATGGGAACACGTAAGGGATGCCATCTGTGTCCCACTTGTGGGACCGAGCTCGGCTGAGGTGACCTATGCTGCTTCTTGTCAATGCTGGGCTTGGGGGTTCCTTCTTGCAGGAGTCACTGTGGCTGTGAGCTGATGTGGGGCAATGAACAAGGGCATATCAAGATATGCTGTTCTCCAGGGTACCCCTTGGAGGGCAGCCAAGCATCAGCCTTGTGCCCATGCACTTAGTGAAGGGAGTGCACTTAAAACTGAAAATTGTTTCCAGCCTCCAGAGAAATGATATAACCAAAGGAAATGGTTTCAATAAAAAGGGATTTTTCTCCCCTCTTTTAAGGGCAGCGAAAGGCTAGTTATTTGGCTGTTCAGCCTGTTTACTCTTTTCTCTTTCCTCCTTTTCTTTCTCTCCCTGTGCAGATGAGAGAGGACCTTTTCTAACAAAGGTTTTATGTAACGCTGGAGCACGACTTACATCAGTGTTCCTGTGACTCCATCTGAATCTGCTCCTCCAAGAAAGCTCCCCCAGCCCTTCTGAGAGCGGGCAGCTCCTGCCCCTGGCACCGCCTGCCTCGGTGGCACTGAGCACAGCCCCTATCCCAGCAGGTCAAGAAGCCCCTTCCCTCCCCTTAAAAACAGACATTTGGTGTTTAAATGCCTGCAGGATCCTCAGCTTTTTAAGAGCTTTCAGTGCATCACAGCAGGCCCTACCCAGTTTTATGCACCCCATGGTGTTATATTAAAATTATTGCACTGCAGAGGAGGTTTGGGTAGTGGTTTGTTTTCCTCCCTTTTCCCTTACAAATTCATATGGCTTCAGAGCAAACCTGTGTGGGTAGCAGAGACCAGATGGGGTGTGGTGGACATTTCATAGTGATTTGTGTCTTTAACCCAGCAGGGAAGTCCCTGCCAGAGATTGCTTCTGTCAGAGCCTGGCTTCTCTACTACTGTCCTTGTGTTACTGTGCCCAGCTTTTCAATGGGTTGTAGACACCCTGCCACAGTCACCAGCACCTCTGTTGGAGCTGACTGTGACTTTTATCCATATTTATTCCTCACAGCTCACAAATGAACAATCTTTAAAAGCTGGAGGTGAGAGAAGAGAGCTCCTTGGTGCCGTTTAGTCGTTGGTTGCTGACCTGCTCACTTGGACTCAATGCTTGACCTGGACTGAGAAACTATCAAAGGCTATGAGGTTCCAGTTGAAGGCTCACCTTTGTTTTCATCTCTAGGGGGAAATGAAGCAAATGTGGAGTGTCACCAGAGGAATGAGGCTGTGGCTGGTTTTAAACACAGCAGAAAAAAACTCAGACTTTCTTTGGGCTGGATCCCCCAAGCCTGGTACAGACATCAGTTAGCTGATCCAAGTTATAGGAGGAGTCAGTGAAAAAAAGTAAATTTTTTTTTTTTTAATCTCCCTTGTTTTTCCCCCCACACTGTATTACCAGCTAAGTTTAGACTCAGTGCTGAGATCAGCCACAAGTTGTCCCCAAATAAATAAATCTCAAGTTATTAGCAGTGCTGTGGGATGGGGTGTGAGGAAGGGCATGTGGGAGGGGGCAAGTGCCTGTCCTGCAAAAGGCCTGTCTGTTGGAGTGTTAAGGAGATCCCAGGAGAGTCAGTCACGGGCTCCCTCATTCCTGGCTGCAGAAGGGTTTCTCTTTGCAAACAGTGAAGGAGCTGTCACCAGCCATAGAGGGAGATGGGTGCAGGGGGCTGTTTTCTGATATAGTCAAAACATTTATCCCCACCCCTTTCCTCTCAGCTTCTACTTGCTGCCTCCATCCTAATACAGTAGTTTTCCAGAAACTCTACCTTGTGCAAGATTCAACATGCTTACCAGGGACAAGTGAAGTGCCAGCCAGCAAACACAAGCAAGTCTGTCCTTCAAGTGTGATGCTGCTTCCAAGACATACTTGAAAACACTCTTTTTTTTTTCCTTCAATGGAAGTCTAGTTAATCCTCCAGCTGGTAAACAACCCAATCCGTGGTGCACAGCAAGCTCTGGAAGGAAACCTCCCTATCACCAAAGCTCAGTTTTGTTCCACTGGAAGGAGAACTCAACAGCTTCATGTGGGCCACCAGGGACAGGGCCAGAAGCTCCACAGTGTGGAAAACCTACCGCACAGACCAAGTGCTCACCAGGCTGGAGCAGGCAGAGATGGTAGCAGCACTCAGAGGAAGGGGCCAGCTCTCCATTCGCTGCTAATGTTGGATTGGCAACAATCAGCAGGAAGGCGGTTGTGTTTGCTTACATGACAAATATCCTGTTGTACACCACACATAGACATACATAAAACAAATAGCTATGAAGTATTACAATAACATATAATCACTCAACATATCATGTGTAAGTATAATCATAAAGGTTGTTTACTTATTGCTATACATACTTTATATATATATATGTATTTTATATATGTATGTATTATATATAATACATGTATTTACCGTGTGGACGTGGTGCACCGTGTGGATGTAGTGCTGGGGGACATGGTTTAGGGACCCTAGCAGCGCAGGGTGAACGGTTGGATTTAATAATCTTAAAGGTCTCTTCCAACCAAACAATTCTATGATTCTATTGCCACCTATATATTTCAATTACTAACATTATATTTAAATTTATTAT
>JAOEGS010022556.1:51641-63780 GCA_025447755.1 Corythornis vintsioides | reverse complement strand
GGCAGGGGGGTTGGACTAGATGATCTTCTAGGTCCCTTCCAACCCCTAATATCTATGAATCTATGAATCTATGAGCCCTACATGTACACCTGATAAAATACCACCATAGGAAATGAAGTCTGTCATGCGGCTGGGTTCTTGCTATTTAGTAATGAGTAAAGGAGTGTCTGGGTTCTTGGTATTCATTTATTATTGGGTAAAGGACACCTGCAAAAGCACTCTGCTTCCTAATGCCAAGTTAAGGTCTGAATTCAATATTGACTCAAGAAAATGTGATACCTGATGAAGCAAAAGGACTATATAATGTGCATTCAGAGAGATCTCCCATCCAAACCTGAATCATGCCCTAGGCTGCCAGGCTTTGAGATCACAGTTCATCTCACTATGGGGCACAGACAAAGCTACTGCAAAGCTTAATGATTCTGCACACAGTGAATGAATCACACATTCTGGTCATTTGAGTGGGCTGAAAAAGGTTTGTTACATCAAGATATGGATCTCATTCTTCTGAACAAAGCAAAATATTTAATGAAAAACTGCCACTATCTTAATATAAATGAGTAAGCACAGTAATTTGCACTTATATAACTCCTTTCATCTCCTCCAGAGCTCAGAGCCTCTTAACAGTGAAAGGTGATTTTTTTTTTCTTTACTTAAATGTTGAGTGAAAAGTTGGAGTGCTTGGAAATGATTTGCACAGACTTGAGCCATAACACAGGTCAGTCTGCTGCTGTTGTACATTACTTCATCCTCCTCACTACCAATGTAATTGTTTGGGGGTTTTTTGTTGTTTGTATACAGAGGATATGTTTATGGCAGATACAAAATGATTTGTTACTTCATTATATAGATTTATCCTGCAAGCTTTGGAATGTAAAAATATTTTCTGTACTATCCAGTTGAGTTAATTTATAAATATTTAGAGCCAGCTTCATCAGAACTAACAGAGGATGAACACAGAACACGGTTGCACATATTTTTCTTCTGGCATCAGCACTGGTTTACTTAGATCTCATTTTGTTCTCTTGTATAATTTTTTCATGGCACTCCATTTTTAAACTTGGTTCTCAGTACAAACAGTTGTTGATACACTAAAGAGAGAGTGGGATGCAGGGAGGGAGTGGCAATGGGTAATGACAACTGTCCTGTCCAGCTTTGCTACTTCAAAAAAGAAATAAATTCCATGAATATATCGATGAAATTCACTGTCACGGATATACTATATATAAAATAAGTAAGTATTTAAAATGCTCAACTTGGATACAACAAAGGTGTAATATAAGCATAGAAAGCCTTTCTCTCTAGGTCACCAGTTCAAATTACAAGTAAGAGATCTGAGGTCCACCTCTTAGTGGCAGAGTGCTAATAGCACTGCTTTTCGCTCTCCTCGGGGCTCTGAGCAGAGGCAACAGCAGAGGGAATGCATTCCCCCTCTGCCCCAGGGGAGGGTCAGGGCTGAGCCGTTGGCAGGTCTGTGTGCAGGATGCTGTTGCTCGCTTTGTCTCCGTTGAACACCAAGAAAATGAATCCCTTGGGTAGTGAATGTGATGCCTTCTGACACCACGAATTCACCCAGGCAGATGGAGGGAAAGAATGCAAAGTGTCTGTAGAGTCACACTGCGTAAATCACAAGCCACTCAGAAGTAATGTGTATAGGACAAGCATAAACCAGATGCAGAACAGTCATGCCAGCTCCTAACTGATCAATAAGAGTATTCAATAAAGCCATTGCAAATGTCCAGCTTTTCATTGGTGCATAAAGTTTTATGGAACTGTATCATCACATAAATAGTAACAGCAAGTAAAAACTGCAACAAGCAATACCAACAACAGCTTAATAGTGCTTCTGCCTAAACAGATTTCAGAAGAATCTGTTTACCACTGATATCCTTCACGAACTTGTATTGGAAATAAAGGCTATTAAATTACAGTCAACCCATGAAATTATGACTACAAACATTCATTATTTTATGAAGCAGCATACTGACATTCCTTAGCCTGCAGATAGAATTATGAACTCTTGTTACACTAGTACACTGTGGCTTGGCTTTAGATTATAAATTTATCACTGTGTTGATAGAATCAACACAATTTATCACAGTGTTTCATAGAATCACAGAGTGTCAGGGGTTGGAAGAGATCTAGAAGATCATCTAGTCCAACCCCCTTGCCAGATCAGGATCATTACCATTTATTGCTTATGTGTGAACTGTGTACACTTTTACCAGTCCTGCTAGAATCACAGATAGAGAGAAATTATGATGCTAAAATTCCAAAACCAAAGCTGTAGTTCTGCTGAAGATGACTGTATAAAAGAGACTGTATAAAACAAGGCATACTTTTTTCACTGTGTTAACTAATAAAGTGAATAAAGCAAAACAGTGTATTAATAACTGTATCATGCTGGTAAGTCAATCTATACTCTTAACAGTTTTATTCATGGGTCAACATTACTCCCTGTGAGGTCAGCTATGCTAAGGGGTGACTACTGAAGCCTTGTCTCCAGATGGTCATGACAGAGCCACTCACGTAGGCCACATCAGTCAAATAGGAGATGCTTACTGTTGGCCAAATTTCTCTGGTAGCTCCCTGAATTCTATAAATATCTTTTCTTTTGGAACAATGGCCCACAGCAATGGCATCATAACATCTATCAGAAGATGTCTGGATTCCACATGAACTTGAAAGTATCAGCAGAACTTCCTGAATGTAGGCCTAGCCTGAGCTGGAATACTGTAGAAGATATTCATGTAGGGTATGCACCAAATCATAGAATGGATTTAATTAACTCATGTTCTCTTTGGTTTGTGTTTAGGTTCTTCTAGCCAATGGACTTGCCATTGTTTCCCTTGGCTATCTATTCACAACTGCACTTCACTGAAAGATTGGCAAGTTGTTCCTGTTTTTTCATGCTTAATTTTTACTTTCTATTATTTGAAGTTTTTCTTTCCATCCTTTAGCAGTTCTTTGGTCTCCTTGATGTTTTAACCTGTGCACACTTTAAGGGCTTTCAAGCTGGTGATGTTAAGTTTTCCAATATTCTCACAGACATCAGTGAATAATGTGACTGCAAATATTCATAATTTGGCAGTCAGAAAAAGTCCAAAAGATCATAAAGATTCACACTTTTTCTGGGGATCACCTCAAGGATGTTCTGCCAGCACAGACATTTTCTTTTCATGTTCTCCCAGAAAAAAAATACCTCTTCTTAATGCTTGTGAGTAAGCCTACAAGCAGTTCTTACCTTTATCCCCTTGAGAGAAGAATATCTGCTCTGTCATACACCTCATGGCTCAGTGACAGGAGAAAGTACTGACAAATGTGTTAAGCATTTTCCCGTTCTACATATTGCTTGGATTTGTTTGTCATTAAACAACATTTCAAATGAAATTTACTCATAATAACTGGTTTTGTGGAGTAATCTCTTTGTCACACTCTTGCTGCAGGAGGATCATTGGTGATGTACAGTAGTCAGATACTTTTCTCATCCTGAGTTTTCTGAGATACCATATAATAAAAGACAACTCATTATTACAAGAGTACCAGAGACTTCTTTGATGCAAAATGATAAATCAGTCCTGATAAGAGCAAACAGACCTCCAATCCAAACACAGATATTCAATCAGTTGGCAATGCATTCTGACAGACCCATTTAAGACACCAGTGTCTTTTCAAAATGGGCATCACTGACACCACAAATAACATCACCACTTTTTATCTGATTTGGGTTGCTAACTTGATCTTGTGTGATGTGAATATTTTTTACATTTGTGGTGAGGAGCTATGTGCACAATCCATTTGTTTGGAAGGTGTGTATTAATTTGGGAAATACAGCCTTCAAACAGACACTATAGTTACCAAAGGCAGAAACATATGTAGACACTTTTTTTTATTCCAAGTTAAGAATGTGTTTGTGTATATTTCAAATACTTTAATGAAGACATTATAACTGATTTCCATCTAATATACTTAAAACATTTTATGTTCTGAAAATGTTCTTGTAAGAACACAAAGCTTCTTGTGAGAGAGCTGATTTCTCAAATATAGAAGTTAAAAAAAATACAAACATTATCCTCCACTGGAATCAAAAAGCAAAAGCATATATGCATGCTTAATTCTGAAAATAATGCCTGATTCTCTTTAGAAGTTATCTGACATTAGAGTTACAAAGTGGGTCCCAGGATGCACTATGTAAAGCTGTACCTGTATCACTAAAAATCAGATACAAAAATAAAACCTCTTTTTCAGTGAGGACAGGTACAAAAAGATGGTTTGGATGTAACAGGGCAGGAGCACACTGACGACTTCTTGTTATTTTCCTTAAAACTAATAATAACTTGTTTCTTTGTTTCCCTTTGTCTAGAAGTTGTAAAGCCTCAGTGTTTAAACTAAAGCTGTGGTGAAGAGATTTGGGATGGGATTATTTTTATTTCTGGCAGGGTTTATGTCTTCCTTTTTTTTTTTTTTTTCTTCCCTAGAAATCAAGATTTAAGATTGCACATTTCTTATTATTCTTACTTCTGAATAAAATGAGATACATTAGGTTTGGCAACCTGCCCACCAAAATCTTCATCTTTCACTCTTGTCAATTTTACAAAGCTAGATGATGGTGGCAGGTCTCTTTAATGACAAGATGTTGATTTTATTTCCTCTTGTGGTAAATGTTTTTCTTTCATTATTTCTTTTGCTGGGGTGATGTGCAAGTCAAAGATTCTTATTCATATATCAACATAAATAATTCTAGTGAACATTATACAGAATGAAGTGAAAATATTATAAAAATAAGAAACTGTTTATTTGTTAATTTTTATCACTGCATGTAAGAAAATGCTAATAAAACATAAAACCAGGCAGTTATTTTTTTGGAATAAGGGATTAGATAGTTAATGTGTCTGATGTTTAGACATATCTAGTGCTCCTTAGAACTTTGCAGAGATAATAGAAAGAACATTGTAGCTCCAGTCCTATCAGCTTCTTCAAGCAGTTCCTCATGAATGAGCTTACAGCTTGAGTCATCTGATAGCTCACACATGCTGGCATTGGTTGTGCAGATACTTTGCTGCTTTTTACAGCTTCATTTGTCTAAGGGGAAAATGACACCCATTTTCACTGTAAAATCAAAATTTGGATATTATACTTGAACTTCTGGCATCATATCCCACCATCCCATTAAAAGGCTGGAGAGGTACTGAGCCAGACCTACAGTGTTAGCTGTGTTTTGTGCAGAAGTGAAGTGATAAGAACAAAAAGTGTGTTTCCAAGAGAAACATGAAATTGTTTTACAAGTGCTGATACAGTATCTCGAACTTAACTACTTTAGCATGAAATGGCTGGAAATTAATATTGCAATATTATTCTTGATAAAATGCTAGTTCTATTTGAAAGTTGACTACTTACTTGATGTAATGGATGATATTTAACTGAACACTAGAGATTTTTACTTGAAACTCTCTGGCTTTCTTCAGCCTCCTGCAAGTAAAATGTACTATAGATTTATGATAATATATAAATACTCAACAATAGATATTGATTTATTATTATTCCAGTTTAACAAATCCTAGAGAAAAATATTTCTTAATAATTTCCCTTCCACCCTTCTGGTAACATTAATTCTTTATAATTCTCTAATCTTTATCACAATGCTCCACAGTGTTACATCTTACACACATGACTTTTACAAACCAGATATATTTCCAGTCCTTTTTTATCTTGGTACCTTGGAAATAGCATAGTTCCCTTCTTAAATGGAAAATACTGTTTTTGTCCAAAGCATGAGGGTTTAATAGTTTTAAGTTCTTGCTAGTGTGTGATAGGAGACCTAAGCAGGAGCAAACCCCAAAAGAGAGATAATCAAGAGCTAAAGTGGTCAGGCAAGTACAGGGGGTGCTGGGCATTAGGATATGCCAATTTGTGCTGCACATTTGGAAGACTGTTGAAGCCATGTCCATGTCAATAGATGCATCCCTTTGATTTACATTTGGGATAACAGATGACAACACTGCAGAAAAACTTACAAAAATTGTCAGTAAAACACCTGAAAGAGCAGGTAACTACAGCCTGCCAAGCCCTTTCTGAATCAACATGGGTAACCAGGTGTTTTCCAACCTGCTGCAGTCTTAAGCAAGATGTCAGAAGGATAAAGCATCTCCTATCTATTTAAGAAGAAGGAGCCCTGGGAAACTTGTTTGAATGGTTGAAGAGAGGCTGATTCTCAGTGGCTGGAAGAAAAAGCTTGCTAAATTATTAACTTATCAATGACTGTATTTCTGATGATCTATAATACAACACAAAATGCAAAAAGAATACACTTTATAACAACCTTGGAGCCCAGTACAAAAGACATTTCCTATTAATAAACACCCCTTCCTAAAAAGCTCTTTGAAGTCCCCATTCCTTCTTTCAAAGCAGGTGAAAAGCTTGTTTATGAATAGTGGGAGCTGAACTATTACTTGCATTCTTTTCCCAAGACTAGTTACATGCTATAAGCTATCAACTGGCCCTGTGATAGGTGATGCAAAGAAAATGATGTTCATCAGCATGACTTTAATGGTCACTTTCTGTTCACATGGATATCTGTAGCACACATAAAGCTGATAATTACATTTGACTAAAACGTAGTTCACAGAAACAGCTGGATGTTAGTCAAGAGTAGTAAAGATGAAGGTAAGCTGAATGGAAAAGACTCAGAACTGAACTTTTATCACTGTTCCTAGTGCCACTGCTTTTATCATGGGAACAAACCTTAGTAAAAGACATGGACCTTTGCCTGCTAATCTGAGGAAACTTGTACTGATACAGATGTGTGAGTCTGTAAAGGCAAATGAGTGTTATATCACCAAAAGTATATAATTTCATTTTTTGGTGGTAAGGGAAGGATGTGTTGCAGAGTAAAAACTAAGATTACACTTTGGTTACAGCCAGTTATCACTAGAAATATGAAGAGGACTCACGTGGTCTCACTGGTGTTGACTGGCTCTGACGGTCTGACAGATATGCAGCCTTTACTACAGTCAGTTGTTCCTTACCCTCTTTCTAGGCAGAAGTTTTGATTCCATGAAGTAAAACTGGATGTTCATTTTCCTAGCAGCTGATCAAGATAAAATGTATACTTAACCTGTGTGGCTTCTTGCTATTGAGTTGCCAAGACAGATTTCTTACAGGCCTCTCTGGGTCAGAGCCAGATGGAGGTCAGTCTCATAATGTCTTTGCACAAGGAAGCATAAGCTCATACAGCAGTAAGAGCTACAGGGCATATTTATCTGTATGCATCCAAGGAGTGTGATCAGTAAGCAACACAAATGAACTTTCATTACTAAGTGTGTCATATGCCTTAATCTCCCTAAAATCAATTCTGTCTCATAGATCAGTAGTTAGGCATCGTTCCCATCAATATGGCTCTTTGAATTTAAACAAGAAAGAGCTTTGCACAGGCCTAAAATGGACTGTGGAAAGAGAGGGAAAAAAAAAAAAAAAGAAAAAAAAATGTTCCTTTTTGGGTTTCTTGTATAATATATATGTAAATATTTTCAAATGTAGTTGACTATTGACATGATTGTCTGAAATTCAAGGACAACTTTCAAAACATAGCTTACCTTAAGGCTAGTTTATTAATATCTGCATTAATATACCATCATAAAACTGTTTTGGGATCATTTACCAGTGATCTGAAGGTGGTCTCCTTATTCTCTACCAAAAGCTTAATAATCTTACAACGTGAAGTTTAATAATTTAATTTATTTTAAAAATTATTTCAAGATTATACTCACTTAGAGCAAGACATCAGTTAAGACATCATCTTTTTGAAGATAACCCCTAATGTTCTCCCAAAACAGCAGAAAGAGGGACTCTGGTCATATATATACCTGACTATTCCAACTTTATGATCATTTCACTGTGAAGTGCAGGCACCAGAGCCTGTTCCCAGAGCAGGATCTTTGCTGAGTTCTAATCCTGACATAAGGCATCTACTAGTGCAGCATAAGACATGGCTAACATTTCTGCAATCAGATTTTGGTTGATTGTGCTGTGTAGACTTAAATTCTATTTGGATAGGAAAGCCTGTGGCAGGGAACAAAGTGGCTCATTCTTTCCACCAGAATGGAGATGTTTTTGTTTTGTTTTGATTTTTTTTTTCCACAGTTGAGGACTGTGGCTCATTTGTTTGAAAGACATTGAAAGCACTTACGCTTTCCTAACACACTTTTCAAATGTTGGAGTAAGTTGTGGTGAGGTAAAATGTAAAATATACACAAGTTTAGATGTTTTATTTTTCTGACTGTTTGTTAATTATTAGTAGCATATATCTGAAAAAGAGAGATCTGCCTGCCAGTGGCCAAAGAGCTTTAGAAGACAGTACTCATCTTTGTCCATAGAAAAATGGTACCCTGAAGCTATTGATGGAAATGTGCCATGATGCAAGTTATTATAAAATATAAGGGAGGGATTGTTGGCTCAGGTTGGCTGTGCCTTAGGAGTGTGATATAGCTGTTACAAGCTTAATAACCTGACACTGACTGTTCTAGGACTAGCAGCACAATAAAACCTTCACTAGTTTTTTGTAGTTTTATTTGTTCTAGGAAATCAGCTGCAAGCCAGATCAGTTTTTGCAATGGAGGAATGTAATTCTTTGCCAAAAGGCTGGCTTCAGCAACAAAAGATACAACAAATTTAAACGAGCTTCAACAGAAGACAAAAGCATGGTAACATGATGATACATTCCAAGTATGAACACCATCAAATATTTTGTGAAGATGAGTTTTTAATATAGATAGTAAAGAAATAAACTTCACAGTGTGGTCTTGCTAATTCTGCAAGCATTAAATCATACTACTAGATAGAAGTTTATGTTCATTAAATTTTATCTGAGGTTTTCTATGCCAGAGAAGGTCACCACGAATAAGAAGAAATGGGGTGATGGATAGATGACACAGAAATGATGTAAAATATAATTGTAACTTAAAACTCTACTCAACCCTAGCTCAGAATCACTTATGGCTCAGAATCACTTATGGCTTTGGTGTAGAGAGAGAAGCTTAAACTTGTTAATTTCAGGTCTCAGTACAGGGAGAAAAAACAAACCTCCAGTGCTTTCCAGTACTAGAGCTCCCACCTGTGCAACTCAGTGATGGGAAAAGGAGGGGGTTCATCAGAAATGAGACTACAGTTGATTCAAGTATTTGAGCTATAGTATAAATAAGGCAATCTTTTAAAGACAGCACAGCTATTAAACAGTAATGAAGATTTGAAAAGCAACTCTGCATAATCATCATTCAGCTAAATGATGATTTCACAGATGGAAGAACAGATGAAATTCAGCCAAACAATTTTAGGGGCAAATGAATAGGCAATAATGTACTTAGGAAGCATTAGCCTCTCTTCATTCTCAGAGACAGTGACCCATTGTTCACGATTAATAAACCCTGAGGCACAAAGTGAACAGAGATAGTGGCTGGGTAAGATCTGTTCAAATCCACACAATATAACAAGCATAGAAAACTGAATGTTACACTACATCTTCACATAAAACAGAGTATCAAATTACTTTCATATATTCTGATTAAAATTCAAGCCTTGCTAAATTATGATGTTACAACTCTACTCCTGGATGTGATCAAAGTCACTTTTGCTATAACTTAAAGGATCATTGGTTAGGTAGCATTTGAGCTTTCCTTTGCTCACTGGCCTTTCTAGGGCTGGCACAAGAAAAGCAAGCAAAGGATTCACCAGCCCTTAAATGGCAGGTTGTCCTTGAGAGCTGCAAACTCAGAAATAGCATTTGTTAGTATTAAAGCAAGTTAAAAAGGAGGAATAAAATTTGTGGCAAGCACCTGAGCTGGTAAAAACTCAAACCAATCTCATTAAGAGATGAGTGACAGTCTTTAAGAGATGAGTGACTCTTTTCGTTTTGATAACTACCAACTTTGAAAAAGGAAATATCACTGGCTGTAAATTAAACAATATCACTATGAGGAAAAGCAAATGCTAGTAAGTCCTGCAGTCCATCTTAATAAATTAGTTTAGAGACAATTATAACAACTTTTTTTCTCTAGGGAGCCCAAAAGAAATAATGGTTGGCTGTTTGGTTTTTTGTCATCGTTGTTTGCTTGTTTGCTTTGTTTGCTTTGTTGTTTTATTTGTTTGTCACCTAGCAGTGTTACTATTACTTGTGTCTTGGAAGAATAGATCATTCGATTTTAAGGATATTTGAACCTCTAGAATATGTCAAAAAGCTAGTTTTCACACTAAGGCTATCAGCTTAATGGTCTAAAAGCTTCAGTAGAAGAAAAGGAGAAGTGTCATCAGGCAGTGTGTATAAAAAGCAATCCAAAGGATGTACTTGGTGGCACCATATGTTGATATATCAAAGTCATTTGCACAGGATACTGTAAAGCAAAAAAGTCTAAGTGAGCTCAGAAGCACAGTCATGGGGGATCACTCTGCTGGGAAGAAGGTCACACCTTGAGGTGAACAACTGGTGCAGCTGAGCACTGCAGGGCTGTTGCTGATTGCAGCTCTCTGCTTAGGGACTGAATGTAGGAAGCTACAGCCAGAGAGAACATCATGACAATTATAGTGGGTCATTGTGTGCATACCAAATATAGCTCAATACTGAATACAAAGACCTAAATTAAGTTTCACTGTTTTGAGTTATTTAAATCTTTAAGAAAACAGAGTAACAATGGTAGCATGTGAAGTTACTGATATTTTTGGTGTATAGAAGAGTTGTCATTTTTGAAGGACTTAATGTGCAAGTAGCAGCAGTATGGGCTGTAGATAAAGAACAAAAAAATATTTTCAGAGATAAAGCCTGTGATATTAACAGGCATATTGTGGTCTAGTTAGCACAGCAGTATATTAAAGATTAACCAAATGTGTCAGTATATATTCAAACTTGGTTAAAAATTCTAATGCTGTGCTGTAAGGAGTGGTCAGTACAAAAATAGCAGACATTTTGTAAATAAACCTTTCTGTTCCTGTTTTGGTAATGCAAACATAGCTCACATTTTCTTCATTAACTTCTTCAATCAGAGCATGTCAGAATAAATTAAAACTTGGAATTATTGTGTTCATTAAGATTTTTTTGAGTTGAAGATATTTAGAGCTAAATATTTCCAGCATACTTTGAGAGATTATTCCAATTACAAACAACAATTTTATCATAAACTAAATAACAGTCTTTCTCTCCCACAAATGACATGAAGAACTAAATTTTTATTCTATATTCTCACATCTCTAGAAGTAATAAAAGAACCATATGATTTACTTTCTGTTATTTAATGGGAGAAAAAAAATGAATGCTGCTACTGCATAAAGGGAAAAAAATGTATACTTAAATGCCCTACAAAATGTCATGAAAAATTTGTCATCATGCTGTAAAAGAGGTTAAAATGAAAGATTAACATACACTGCCCTCACACCCTATGGATCTCTGAAACTTAAATATAATTTTTTTTGTAGACTGTTTATGGGAAAGGTTAAAAATAGAGCTTTGTGCATGTAACTAACACAAAAGTGAAACAAATTAAGCATCTTTTAAAGAGCAGGATAGAGCAGTAGAAGGCAAACATTTTAAACTTCAGGTGACAAAAGAAGAATTTTAGTCAAAGTTAAATTGACAAATTTTAACTCATGCAAATGACATACCTGGAGCAATGCACACCTAAAAGCTGCTAACTCTGACAGCCCTAAAAGCTCTACAGGGGGAAAAAAAATTGTTTCTAGATTGTATGCCATTAAGAAAAACTGAAATTAAATCCTTTGTTAAAAAATCTGTTGCATATGAATGACAACTTCTATAGCACAACTCAGGTGGTGGTAAGAAAGCTATAAAGAAAATTAATGAGGGTTGACTACTTGATGGGGATAGGTAGCTGACACTCATTGGGAATGTTCATAACCAGTTTGTTAGGACCAGTACTCTTCAACATCTTTACCAGTGACCTTGATGAGGGGATGGAGTGCAATCTTACCAAGTTTGCAGATAGCACTAAATTGGGTGGGTGTATCTATCTGCCTGAGGGTCAGGATGCTCTACAGAGGGATCTGGCCAGGCTGGAGCAATAGGCTGAAACTAACTGCATGAGGTTCAACAAGACCAAGTGCAGGGTCCTGCATTTGGGTCATAACAACCCCCTGCAGC
>JAOEGS010022556.1:36520-51502 GCA_025447755.1 Corythornis vintsioides | reverse complement strand
TGGCAGTGTAGGGTTAATGGCTGGACTTGATGATCTTGAAGGTCTCTTCCAGCCAAATCATTCCATGATTCTATGATAACTGGAAACACTGGAATGGAAGAAATGAGAGAATCGAGGGTCCTCTTGTGTAAGAGCTAGCTCAGGCTTCTGGGAAAGCATGACTGCCAGGATCCAGAGGCAGAGAAGCTCAGAAAGCACATCACACCACTTGTGTTCACACTTCAAGCATGACAGAGGCACCTCTATGCTGGAGCATCCTAAGTTTAGCTGCAGTGTTCTGTGTCACTTGTCAGCCACTTGGCCAGAACCCCTGTGCTGTGATGTGGATCCATGTTATCCCAGCCTAGCCTCTGGCTTGGACAGCAACATGGCCTGGCTAGAAAAAAAAAGCAAAAAGCAAGGAGTCAGTCTGCCTGTGGAATGATCCTGTATTGTTAACATTGCCAGAGTATGGCAAGTATTGTCATTTAATGCTTGGCATGAAAGCTATTGGCTGGGGCAAAAGAGAAAATTAGACAAGTTCTAAGATGGTACATTAAGATCTCCACTAAAAACTACAGCTCTGTGTTCTGCAGAGAACACATTACTCTAGTAATTTCTTCCAATTTGAATGCTAAATTAATTATTCTAGGAAGGAATACATGATTGTGGGGAGCTTGATGCAAACAGAAGTCATGGTCAGGTGTCAGACTACAAAACAATGCATCTTCTACCATTATTCTCCCTTTTTTTCAAGTGTAATCAATCCTATTGCTAAGTTTATTGAGCAGAGAAAACACTGCTGCTGGAAAGCAGGTTTGATCCTGGTTTAGTAACAGAAAAGTTAAATGAGTACAAGAAACTAAAAAAACTAGCTGAACAGGTTTTCTGGGACACTCTGTAAACTGAGAAAAGTGAGAATGAACAGGAGTCCTGGGAGTGGAAAGGAAAAAAGAAGTAGAAATGTAAACTGCAGGTGTTTTATCACACACAGAGGCTGCATGATACACAGTAAGATATTTAACCCATAAACCTTGATATTTGTACACAAAGTACCCAGAAGAATATGACATTCCAGGAAGTGTGGAGGAACCTGTTGGAGGCATCAGTGGTGTTTTCACAGTGTTGTAGCCAGGGTTTAAGAAGGGAGCCACACCTGCAAATTATGTCAGGAGGGGAGGCAAAGCAGCCCTTGGCTGCTGAGTGGCCATCAGTGGCACAAGGTTGCTGTCATGAGACCCCCACTTCTGCTGGTCTTAAAAAGTGAAAACGAGTCTGTACAGTCTGCGGGGTCCCGAGCCTGCCATCATCCTCAGGTGAAGGAGCTGAAGCCTACAGAAGAAGTGGCAGGGCTGCCAGGTGAAGGCCACCCAAGTCAGCTCTGACATCCAGTCTTGGAAATTCAGTAAAAATGGAAGAGGTGCTACCAATAGGGGAAATCCAGCTTATATTGTTTCATGCCTTCTGCTGGAAATGGGTAGGCCCACATTCATCCTTCATACAAAATGGTGAATAAAAAATCCTGATAGATTTATGGAAAACTGACTTCTACTGAACGATTTCAAATGCAGATATGATATGGCTCCTGTCAAGAACAGGGAATTTGTTGCTCACAGGCAGGTTACTTTCCATTAACCTTGGAGACCACAAAGGAACAGAAAAGTGAAGCTTGAAAAGGATGTTACAAACCACAACCTGATCCTCTATAAATGGTATCCAATTTTGCAGAGTCCAAATGAACTTTATGGGAATCTTAACTTTTTTTCCCCTTTATTTGAAAGAAAATGTGACAATTCTCATTCAATAAGAATCACTCATTTGATTTCTGTGTGATGTTTCAATAGTTAACTTCTTCAGACTACTGTTTTGCTGAAGAAATGTCTACATCATTTGGGTAAGGTCTATTTTTATAAGGGATACCTAGAAGTGGCGTTATGAGAAACACCAGCTATACACAAAACTCAGTGGAAACAGTCAAGCTAACTCATGCTGCAGTGTGGAATTAAGGAGGAAATTCAAATAAGGAAAATATTCTTGATAAGAGCCAACTATTTGATATCATAAAAACAACTGTAACATTTTTATTAAGAAAATGCAGAATTCAAAACTATACACTAACATACAAACTTACATACTTTGAGCATCACTTGCTTTTGACAAGGTGTGAAGTATAATGGATTGACAGCATGAATATCTCTTTAAAAAGCAGCAATTTCATGCTATAAACTGGTTTTGTAGCTTAAAATAAGGATGTGTATGTTAGTGCTTAACTAAAGATAGCAAGGCAGCAGCAAATGGAAGAACAGCCCAGCAGTGACCTCCATGTAGCCTTGGACCATGGAAAGCATTGGAGTGCCAGCCAATAGGCCATGCAGTGACATCGCTCAGGAATATCAAGTAAGTTTTCTTCTCTGGCTATTTTTTTTTAAGACTGAAATAGTGATCCACATCACAAGTTTTTAATTGACCTATTGTGTTCTCTTAACTGTCTAAACAAGACACAGAACAGTCTCTTGGTCTGTTTGAGAAGGACTCACTGGATGTTCATTATTTCTTTAAGGAAACATGTTGTTCACTTAGAGGATTTGCTTTTTTCCAGTGCCTGGATGTTGCTGAGTTGCATGGAGATTTTCCTTCACGGGCATCAAAGAATCATTAACAAAGCACTTTTTTTATGAAGTCTTGCATGAAAAGAATATGATATACAAATGGTTTTCTACCATCAATTCTTCTGCCATAAATTTGAGTGCTGTTATCAAAAGTCTGCAATTCTTTCTAAAATAAGAGTAAAGGTTAAAAACCCCAAAATCTTACTAAATAACCTATTATTTTTCCAAGCTGGGTAAGAAATTAGGTGATGAATCTGCATGTATGAAAGGAAATTTATTTTGAGCAATTTTTGTGCTGTGCTAACAAAGGAGTGAACATGGGTTATTGCAGACAGAGGGCAGTTGCCAGGATGCAAGAAGACAAATAAAATAAATTTAAAAATGTGCAGGGTATGCAAAGACAGAAATTAGTAAAGAAATACAAAATAGATAATCCTTACTGATGAGAAAAAAAATTGAAAAGTGTTAGAAATGTCAGAGGGAGTTAACTAAGCTCTGCAAAGATCAGTCAAAGGACTTTTGGTAAATATATATATTGAATTTGGCAAAATGACTAAGATCATGTTGATGAAATGAACCAGGACAAAGCTTGAAGGCATCCTTAATAGAGAACAGAAGTGGAATATTGTACACAGAATTCATATAGTAAAAAAGGAATAAAATTCACAGTACAAAAGGCAAGACCTTGTACTTGCATGATAGGCAATATTGTAAATTGGTAGTCTCAGTCTATTATGGCATAAAAGGAAAAAAGTCTGTCTGTAGCAGAAGTTATTATAGACAATTCTAGAATTTGCTAGAGGTGTTTCTTGTAGAGAACGAAGCAATAATGACACTGTATATTGAAGTTAGGAGACTTCTTCAACCCCATTTAAAGAAACTTATGCACTCTTGCTTCAAAAGGTTGCTTATTTACACAAGGATGGGAATGACCAGCATAATATCTGGGAGTTTTATTTCATATACTAATCAAACCTTGTAGAAATAATAGAATTATATGTCTCTAATGTGCAGGTATATTTAAAAGTATACCACAAGAGAAAAGAGAGATGAGAAATAGAAGTGTTTTCTGTCCTGTGAATATGATAGCATAAGCTATGTATATGACAGCATAAGTGGAATTTGATACTTGGCTTGTTGTTTGGTTGGGGCTTTTTGTTTGTTTGTTGTTGTCATGATGAACTGTAGAATGTATTTTTTCCCATGGTTTACAAGAAGCAGGTTGAAAAAAAATGGGAACACAGAAAACACATCAGTAATGATAAATCATTTATTAACCTGAGAGCCACTATAATGGATACATTATATTCCTTATTTAATTGTGAAAGAAAGAAAGAAAGAAAGAAAGAAAGAAAGAAAGAAAGAAAGAAAGAAAGAAAGGAAACCAAAATAAGCATGGTGGTCTTTTAACACTAGAAATTTAGAGGAATTTTACACTTTAAGAAAGTCATGTTTGTGCTCTGTTTTGAGGGCACGGGGACAAATCTAGCTAACTGAAGCCTTAAGCCCCTTACAACAATCAAATTTGGCTTGTTTATTTGCAAATGCTAGAGATGCACTTTGAAAAGCCATAGGCATGAACACAGCATTCAATACCAATGAAGTAAAATTCTGTAGGTTTTAATTTTATTTCAATTAGGATGTGATTAGGGCTGCAATATACAGGATAAATTGAAGCAGGGTCCCTTTTTTCAAACAGCTGTTTGTTCTTTAGCATCCATCCTGCATACTCCAAACAATATGAGGTTTAAGTTGATTGACTGAAGTGTTCATTTGATAAAATACAATAGAAAATGAAATTACAGACATCAGAAGGCCTTTAGGCACCTTTAACCATTAAGTGAGAATTAATAGAAGCCTAAAATATAAAAATAGAACCACGAACAGAACAAAAGTAATTGGTATTTGTTGAGAGGAAATAATAACTAGAATTGAGGTGCCAGAGTAGACATGTATTGAGATGTGCTGTACAGCTAGGATGGAAGTGTGAACTAACAAGCAAAGATTGTTATTTGGTAGATGCTTATAGCTGACTACTTAAATGTTGAGTGTCCTGCTGAATTACCACCTCCATACTGGGGACTGCCAAACTGGGAATGAGGCAGAATTAATTTAGAAAAAAGGTAAGTTCCCGGGGGAAAGTGATTATTAGAAAAGTTAAAATACTATTCAATCAAATCTGTTATATGCTGTAGCTCTATGGTATAAGGTTCAATTGTTCTGATTTTGATGTTCTTTCAGGCTCCTACAGTGGAAGGAGGTATGTGAATGGAGCAGCTTAATGAACATGGAGAGGAAGGAGATAAATATCAGGGCAAGCACTGCTGGTGGGCTGAGAAACTAATTACATCTGGAGGTTTGTAATCCAGAATGGTAAAACTCTGAACTGGAGAATGCTGGATAGTCATTGAAGATGTGCCCAAACCATCAGGGTATGGGAAAGGGCTATAGCCATATCTATCTACTTGAGAAATGAAAACTGGGGATTACAGTTGTCAGAAATGGAAGCATACAATGTTTAAGAGACAGATGAAGAGAAAAAAAAGAGGAAGAGGTGGTTACTTGAAATACAGCCCATTATAAGTTAAAGACTTAATGGTTAGTTAAATTATTCTAAATTACTGAAAGATTAAGAACCATGTTTAAGATGAGTATTTGTCATTTGCACAAATACATTAACTATAGCCAATTAAATTTGCCTAATCAAGCTTAACAAACCACATGCTGTTTCTCATTAGAAAGTCACTATTTAAAAAAAAAAAAAAAAAGTTTACTACTTGAAATGTATTGGTAAAGAGATTCTGTATGGACTTCCAAGGGTGCAACCATCTGACTGGCTTAAGAATAAGTTGATGTCACAACCTAGCATTTGTCCCAGGCAAAATAAATTTTTGCATTGTTATATTCTTTCTGCATTTGAAAAGCATACAGAAAGAACATCTGCTATCTGTAAAACTATGAAAGTGATGAAAGTGTATCATGTAATACTATAGCACTTCTACTCATGTTCAGGAGAACCAGTCCTGCAACTCCAGCATTCTAGTGGCAGGTAATTCTTAAGCCTCAGAACAAAACCTAGCTTGAAACTTGAGGGCTGGACAAATACCTAGTGAGAAATGCCAAGGACTAAGCAAACTTAGGATTTCTGAGCTGAAATGAGCATGATTTAGGATGATATAGAAGTTACAGCCCTTTTTAAAGGCATAGGAATTAGTATGGTCTTTATTTCAAAGTCTCCTGTGGCAAACACTTATGGATTAAGACTGCAGGGTGCTTGCTAAAGGCCTCAGACATGACCTTGCTTCCCAAGAGCATAATGAGTTGAAGAAACACCTATCTAAGCTTATAGTTGAAATACAACTTGCCAGAAAGGCAAGTAGCTTCTCAGATATTCTGTAGGACTTTTACTGTAAATATATAATACAAAATGATGAAGTTAGCAAAACAGATGTCACTTTCTGACTCCATGTTAGGAATGCTTCCGTGTTCTTTCCCATCCCCACTGTATGAAACTACTCCAAGGATCAACTTCATAGCTTCTGTGAAGCAGGTTGGGGAGGGCAGGGAGGCAGATCTGCCAGGAGCAGCCCATTTTCAAACAGCTGTTTGTTCTTTAGCAAGCTCTTTGCTTGTGTTCTGTCTATTCAGAGCAGGGAGAAGGAGGGATGTCTTTGCATTTTGCCGCAGCAGACTGGAGACTTCCTGGCATAAATATTCAGATTTATGACCAGTTTTTTCAACCTTGTGGTAAAGACAAGGAAATGTTTTAGGAAAATGGGACAGTGATCTGCAACCTGTGTGTCTTCAGAGATCCCTTTAAGGTGCATGGCCATGGGGGATGATAAAGACAGGCTGAGGGCCCAAAGCAGACCTTGTTGGCAAGGGTATGAGTAGAAACCTACCTGGTGTGTACCTAGTGCCACTGTGACAATGGATTTTAGGAACATGACAGTCAATCTCCATAATTTCAAGTAGGAAGGATACACAAGAAGGACTTTCATAGCCTTTTTTATTAAAAGAAAGAAAATTTCTTGTCAGTGACAATAACATAAATTATCATCTCAGCTCCTTATAATCATAAATAGCAGACATTCCTGACTAATATTTTTCTTTCCTTAAGCATCGAGTCACTCTTTCAGTTAAAGAAAAAACAAAACAATGATATCCAGACTCTAAAACCTGTCCTTCATCTTCACCCACCCCAGCACAGTGTCAATGTGTCTCCTAGGTTGAATTCTACAGAGGAAGTATGGGGTTCAAAAGGCTAATAGCTGGAAAATCCTTCCTCACTGTCTCACTAGCTTCAAGCTTCTGTTGTTTGGACAGATGTTACTACACCTGATGCACTAACCCAAGGAAAACCACACTTGGACAAGAAAGGTTAATTAGCATAGAGCTGAGAGCAGGTACGTTACCAAAAATAGCTTCTGACACTAGAAGATGGAGCCACCAAAGAAGTCACCCATGAATATCATGCATGTTCCTTCTCAACACATCTGCTCCTCTACTCCCACATTTTGGAAGAAAAGTCTATCTGCAACTCTGCTAACAGACTTCAGTAACCCTTTCTATCCTGAATGGGTATCCAGTGGGATCCCAAGATTTTAGTGAAGAATCAGCTGAATAGAATGGGCTACATCATATGAGGTGCACAACTGTGGTCTCTCTACTTAAAAGAGGAGAAACTGTTTTTAGCCATGCTTCTGTTTCCACATCAAGCATGTTCATGCACATGAAAGTCCTTTAGATGGTACCTAAATCAGCTCCAAAATTTAAAAGCTAATATTTTAACAACTAATATTTAAAAGTATTTCAAAAGTTAGTAAAAGAGTAGGGTATGTTTCTTATGAAGAAATAGTAGTGCTTACTTTTTGAGATTTTGACCAATTGACAAGTAGATAGTTAAGCTGGTCATCAGAATTATTAATGAACTTTTATTTCAAAAGGACTCTTGTCTTTTTGTGGAGAGGCAGACCAATGTTTGAGAGCCTCTAATTTGTTTTGAGTTGTCAGTCCCTGAGGGTTTGCATGTTGTAACGTTAGGAAAACAGAGAATGCTTTCTACCTGTCAGTTTTACTTTAGTCTGTTTTATACATTTACACAAGCTTACAGTGAAAAACCTCACATTTTATACTAGCAAACAAAAGAATAAGATTCTTGATTATACAGATTAGAAAATACTGTCCTGTTATTGTGAGTAAAATCATCACCTGAGGCTCATCCTTGGGTCTAGTGAGAAAATGAATCATTTTCTGACCTTTTCCCTGCTTTCTGGCCTGATGGACACTGGTTATTTTTCTATGGCTATTTTTTTTTTCAATATAAAATTTACACAAAACTTTTGACTTTTTCTGAACTTCAGTGATGTCACTGGGTATCTCTGGTAGCCTCCTGTGATAAATCTAAAGATTACCAACTTACCACCTGTGAATCACCTTCTCAACCAGTCCAGGTCTTTAGACCTCAGTGGCACTATAACCTTTTTGGATCATTATCTTGGTGCAGCTTTTCAGAAGTCTTGCTTGTCAACCTCTTATTTCTTTGGAGCCACTATATCAAAAAATGACCCTGCTGACAGCAGTTGTGAATCAACAGTCAGCTCAAGAGGAACTTCGAGGTAAACGAAGTCTGCTAATGTGGCAAAAAGTCAAATGAGAGTTGTTTATTGGCAATTAAAAGCTTAAAGGCTTAAACTAGGCCTATAATCTGTACTTTTCATGGAAAGTCCTGTAGGCCATACAAAATGAAACACTTGTTTAGGTTACTTTTGATTGAGTCATCATCCCTGGATGTGTTTAAGGGTCATTTGAATGTGTTTTTGAGGGACATGGTTTAGGGGTGAACTTTGTAGAGTAGGGTTAATTGTTGGACTTGATGATCCTAAGGGTCTTTTCCAACCTGAATGATTCTATTCCTCTAAATTGGGGATAGCTAATGGAAGTAAAACTCAGAAAGCTATGAATTTGCAGCACAGTCATGGATGCTTGGCCACTTGTACCTCTAGCCTAGGCAGTCTTCCACGATAGTTCATAGCATCTCTGGGCTTTTGTAAAACTCAGTTTGACAATTGATAGTGATCTGGTTATTGGACATATTTAAAATAAACTCCATCTGCTTTCACTTTATGTCCATGTTGCTGAATAAAGATAAATAGGTCACTTTTTTGTTAAATAATGAAGTTTTAAATCCATCTTGTTATACAAACTAAATTGACTAGATTGGATTTGGAAAAGCCTGAACAGCCTTCATATAAGGAAGCCAAGGGTAAACGAAAATTTACTTGTACAGACAGCAATAACTACCAGAAACATCCTGCAGTAAAATATTTTCATTTAGAAGAAGAACAAAACAAACAAACACAGATTTCCTCATTGATCTTGATCACCTTCAAAAGTCTGTGGAAGTGTAAACTGCCCTCAAACTGTGCTCATCTGACAAAATGAGAATGCTTATAATAGACATTTTGATAGCTTTCATTTAAAAATTTGTAACTATTAAACTTACCAATAAAAATGTTGAAGTACTGGAAGCAAGCAAGCAAAGTACATGTAAAGAATTTAAAAAGAGGTTTCAGTCTGTGAAATATAGCACGTAAATAATTCTAGACCAAGCAACAAGACACAAAGTTGAAAGTAAGAGTTGACAACAGTACTGTTTATGCTTTGAGGGGACTATAACCAGGCTTGACTCAAATTTTTAATGAAAATCTCCGTAATTTCAGTTTATGCATGACAATGTATAATGCTAGCTATAATTTTTGTTAACTTCAGTCTGTCTCTCCTTCTAGTCTCCTCAGTCTACAGCACTGGCTAGTGGGGTAAAGAAAAAAAGGAGGCAGAGCAACTTGAAGAAAAGCAGCCAGTATGTTGTCCCACTGTTCTTCATTCAGATGTTTTCATTTCCTTAATAGTGGAGTTCTAAGAAATCCCATAAATAAAATGTTACCCAGTGAAATGTTACTGAAGGAAAGAAATTAAATCTGCTTGCAAAACCATGCTTGTGGGAAAGGCTATGTCCTGTATATGCCTTTTAATGATGAACTGTTTTAAAAATTAACAATATTGCTATCATTTATATATTTTTTTTTTAATAGTGGTGGTGGAACCAAATATCTCTTGTTGTTTTATATATTTTACTCCTTAACCATGTGTGACAATCTGGCCTGGACAGAATAAAAAGAAAATATTACTGTTTTCATCCATGTTAGAATAAGCAATAAGGAGAACAAAGGAGCTAGTAAGCTTTGTATAATACAAGTGAATCAAAGGATATCTTAGATGAAAATAGTTTCTATGATCTTCACTATTACTTTATAATTTTTTTGGAAAGAAAAAAAGCTGCAGTAATGAAAGGAAACAAATTAAACATACAGACAAGCACTATAACAGAGCTATGTGGAAATGCACTTTCGAACTTTTGACTTCTCTGATGCCTTTTGTTTGCTAATCCTTGTGTCAGAACAGTGTCCAGGGTTTCTGAGCAGAGTCCTGGGATTTAGGCACACCTGACTGACTTTTGGTCACTGTAACCACATGCTTTGCATGCATGACAAGTCTATATCTCAACTGTTTTATTTAGCACTCCATTTCACTGTGTGCAGTGGTCTTTGGAGGAGTAGTCACCTAATTTGGTGTTGGCTACCTTACACATTCCTGGCAGTCCTCGTGTCAGGGTCCGCAGCACATCGCAGCACAGCTGCACACGTTCATGTAGACACCTCTGCACCTCCACTCTACTTGCATCATTTTAACATGTGCCTGGTATTAATGGTAAAGGGCTGCTAATAATAACCACTGGGTGCAAGTAAGTAACAGACTGTAACCTCTGTAACCAAGAGAGACCCACCAGGACTCCCTGTGATAGGCACACCAAGCTGCATTTCTGTGGAGAAATGGGAGAGTAGTCACTCACACAGGTCAGTGACCTCTGGCATGTGAGAAGGACATTCTCTTTTTAAGGTCACATTTAAACTTTTCCTCTTCTTTTACTCCTAACATTCCAAAGACTGAAATAGGACCTTTTGTAATGCTCTTCATGCCAGTCACTAAAATACTAGAGATCTGTAAAGGTTAGCCTAAGTGGAAAATGACACATAACAGCACAAAGGGATGCTTGCTCTTCTCTAGAGAGGTTACTCTGCATATGCAGTTGTTCTACCACAGCACCCGCAGTGCTTCAGTCCCAGAAGCCAGAAGCAAAGCCAGTTCTGTGCTGCAGTGCAGTACAACTAACAGCAGCTTTGCCATTGCTTGTTTGGAACTGTCAGGAGCCTGTGGAGAGGCAAGAGTCCCATCTCCTACCTCCTGTATGTTGTACACAGAACCTGCACCAAAGCCTTTAAACTATATAGCTTTATTTGTAGCACTGATTCGTTTATAGCTCATCCTAAACATCATGAGAGCTCTTCTCCTTTCTTCTCCTGATACAGTGCAAGGGACTCTCATTAAGAATAGCACCAAGAGTGAAAACCATGAAAGATTTTAAGAGCAGACACTTACCCAATGCCTGATGTGTTTTCCCCCACACATGCAGCAGCTCAGGAGATTATCTCACCAGAGAGATGCAGTCTTTCCCTGGCTGGCCCATTACCTTCCTAAAAGAAATCTTTCATGTCCAGAACTCATATTATGTTGTAGCTTTTCTTGGCCCTGTATTTGCAAATTCAGGGAAGAAATTGAGAGAGAGAGATGTAATAACTTGACACTGCTTCTTTTTGCATGTCTCAGTACAGTCTCCTAACCTCGGGAGCTTTTGTGCAGCTCTGCAAATCTACAGCATATTTGTGACACTGATTTCAGATACATTTTCTAGGTAAACTCTGCAACAAGCCAGTTTACCCAGACTTATTTATATTGTATTGCATTGTTATTCTGAAACAAAACACTAGGATATATTTCTGGGCATCACCTGACAGCATATTGCATTTCTCCATCTTCCCATACTTGCCCTGTCTTTCATACACTGTAGCTACATGTATGCTCACAGTGGCTCATCAAATAGCTTGCCTGAGGCTGAGCAAGCCTTAGAGTAACATTTCCATGCTTGAATTTTATTCTGTAATTGACACACAATTAGACAGATAAGTAAATATGCAGGATCTGATCTTTGGTTTTTGCTGGAGTGGGAGAAACAATTCAGAATTTACTGGGTTTGAGTTAGGTAATCTATGAGATCCTCAGTCCTGTGGAGACATTTAATAAAAATACTTTTATGAGCCTGTTTGGGTGACAGCTATAATCTCTTAGTTTAATTTTCCAGCTAAAGATATTTCCACTGCTGGGGCCCCACTGATCAGCTTTCTGATCTTTAGTATCAGCATCATTTGACTTAACATCATGTGGGCTTCTTTTTCCTGAGTTGTAAATAACAAAGAGAGAAATAGAACTCATCAGTTATGTGAACCATGACTCAGCTCTGCTCCTCAAATTAGAAGGGTGTTAGTTCTATTAAATAAACAATCAATTTGGCCATTTTTTTCTGAGCCCTCCCAACAGTGGAAAGCAAGAGAAAAGGAGTGAGGAGGTAAAGCATACTTTGCTTTCTAAGGCTATATGAAAAGACACTTTGAGAGTTGAAATGGCAGAGTATTTATATAGCCATCCTTTCTACCCAAGTGTAAATAGATTGGCAATCAGGACCTTGCTAGGGGAGGGATGGAACCTCCTCTCATGCCCACTTACAAGGAGTGCAAGAAGTACTTTTCCATTAAAAATGAAGATTTAGATTGGAATGTCACATTAGTGTAGTTTGATCTTAGAATTTCTACTGCTTTTTTATTTTTTTAAAAATTATTTATTTCATATTAGTGCAGCCTCTGCAATAGCACATCTATATCACCAGTGGGGAAGGATTTGTGCTGACAGATTTAACATACCTAGTGTGCTGGGGATTTCTTCCCTTCCCACCTGCATTTAATGCAAAAAAAAAAAAAAAAAAAAAAAAAAAAAGTATTAAAACTATAATTTTTTATTCAAATAGTTTTAAAACCTATACTCCTTTCAAAATCACTGAATTTACCTCATTTCTACATTAGATTTTCCCTATATTTTGCTCCTGACTTTTGTAATTTCTTTTTTTCTTAAAAGTAAAATTTAATATTCATCTTCCATTCAAGAACAGTTGAAAATTGCATAGTTGTTAGCAAAGATCACTTCAGTTTTGTGATGGCAGAAATAAACAGTTTTGATTAAGATTTACAGAATGGAACAGGAAGGATTGCCATGTATCTCCAGTTATAACTGCTTGTAAATCAGGAACCTGATACACAACTTTGACTGCTATTTCAACTTGTGTTTTTCATTAATACATAAACATAGTCACTTGAATTAAACGAAGAGCTTTTTCCTTCACCTTCCATAATGCTTTTCAGACACATTTATCATAATGTGTTGCCTAGACACTAGAAACAAGAATATTTTGTCCCAGTTGGGAAAATCTGATTCTGCTAAGTGTTTCTTTGCCTTCAGTGCATCAACTAAGAAACCAAATTCTTTGCTACTTGTTTTCAAAAACCAGTAGCACAGCATTTTTCACAGGCTCAGAATTACTGAGATGGCTGGGCAGTCCACAGAATGAAATGGAGCCATTATTTTTCCACTGCAATTTTGAGTCATTTGAGGACTTCAGGTAAGCTCTTTATACAAGGTGTTGAACCTTCACTCCTGCATATTTCGATTTGGAGGGCAAATGCCAAATGGAGGCACTGCAATCAATGTAAGAATGCAGAAAACAAAAGGTAAATCCTATTTCTGGTGCTCTGTTTCTCCTTTAATTGCAATCACCAATCAAGATCCTTTTCAATGCACATAGGTTGTCAGAGGCTACAAGGGCTGAATTGTTGAATCTCCAGTTTGGAGAATAAATGATCTTTATGAAGAATTAGAACTTGTGTTTACTAAATTTTCTGAACTTCTCCATTATCATTCCCCCTCAAGGCCACCCAGTGCATTCACCTTACTAAAAAACTGAAACATCAGACAACCCGTGCTCCTGTTCAGGATCTTGTGCTGCTTTTCTACCTCCATCCCAAAGAGCCTTTAGGAGAACTCACTGACCATGTCAATTGGTTTCGTGGTTATGTCAGTTCCCCTTTACTTTTCAATAAGCAAATATTTGTCATCTGCTCACCCAGGCATTAAAGCACAGTTATCTTATTCTGCTTCCTTTCCACTTCCCTTTAACTTTTGGCTCAATTTCTGAGTAAAAACTATTTACCTATCTTTACTCAAGTGGATGTCCCTTTAGGTTGACTCAACTTGCCAAATCTTTATTAATTTATCTTTTCCAACTTGAATTCTCAGTGCTATGCATATAGAAGTGCTTATTTTCTTGCCAACATCTATCAGTAGATACGTGATTCTTTAGCAATCTCATGACAAAAATGTTTTGAGTTTGCTGCTGTATTACCCCCACTTTGTAGAAACAGCATTCATCTCTGGAGAACTAGAGTTTCATGGGATTATTCTGCTTTTATCTTTCCTTCTGAATGAATTACCAGGGTGTTATTGCATTAATTTTCATTGTGCTGTCCATAGTCATTCATTTCTTCAGGAAAGTAGAAATTATAGGTTCATTTCAATACAAATAGTTAGCTCTTTTTAAAAAAAAAGTGACTTTTCTTCATATTAAGGTAAGTGCATTACGTAATTTAATAAGTGAGGATTAAAAAGTTCATTTGAATTTCATATTTTTGCTTCCCTCTAAACTAAATTATCCTAACACTGGAAGCAGTACCTGCTTACAAAAGCTAGTTAATGAAATACTGATATTCAAGCTCCTAGAGAAGAAACAATAGCTAATTCCTCTCAGAGCACAGGATAGCAAAATTTAGTTAATATCAGCCCATTTGTGAATAAAAGCCTTTCTTTAGTTCAGCGATTCTAGTGTAACCAGACTACTTTAAAAGACCATTCTGTACTTTTCCTTCTACAGTTTTACCTTCACATTATAGCCTTTATGTTCTGTAGTTTTCATGCTTGAGAGAGTCATGGAACGGCTTTAAGAAGGTGACCCTTTAGGCAGCTGGTAAACTTTCAGAAAAGCCTTATTGTTTTACTCTAACTTTGGCCTATAATGAAGGATCATAACGGTGCTTTAGGATCAGGGACGTGCTACCGGCAAAGATAGATAGATAGATAGATAGATAGATAGATAGATAAACAAAAACACAATTTGCCTTGTTTTCCTACACTTGCTTCTAATTATTCAGTTTGCTTCTTACATAATATTGACTCTCTGCTCTTTTCCTCCCCCTCTCACAACAAACACTTGTGCCAACATTTTACCTGATGGTTATTCCCCGGCTGCGAGGCTGCGGCAGGGCTCAGCTCTGGGGCTGTGCGCCGGCCTCAGGCGGGCAAGGGGCTCTGCAGCCGGGGCAGCCTGAGGGGAAGC
>JAOEGS010022556.1:14562-27197 GCA_025447755.1 Corythornis vintsioides | reverse complement strand
TATTCATTTAGCCTGACCTATCTTCTAACAATTTACAATAGAAGCTTTTAACTACAAATTCTTCTTTTATCATATCTCTTTCCTGCTGGGGATGTACCGTTCTACATGTTTTTTCGACCAAGGCTTATGTTGCAATTGCTCCAAGGTCAGAAGCTGTTCTGAGCTGCCAGTACGTGAATCCACACTTTCTGGTTAAACAGTAAAAGACTGATTTTACAAGAAAAATTTGTATGACACATTTTCCTCTTTAACAATGACAGGTCAGAGTAAATAAACTCTTTATGAATACTATTGTTAATCACTGGAAAGCCACTTAATATTTAGCAAAACAATATAATGAAAATAGAAAAAGAATCCTTTTAAGGGCATACTTTGCAAAAGCACTGTACTTGAATCTTTATAAGGCCTGAAGGGGTACACACGAAGAGTGAAGTAAAGACTTATACACTGGGTTTCTGTGGAAAGAGCACTGTCATCTACACCAGAGCCATGTACAAAAAAAAAAAAAAAAGCTCTGAAAAAACATCCTGTTAGGTAACAAGTCTATGCTAAAGAACACAAAGATATTCTTAGCCTAGGTCCTGGCATGGTCTTAAACAGAGTCTGATGTAGAAGGACCTGCTGACACTAACATTTTCAGCAGTAGATTGTGGAGATTTACAGCTTGTGGTCCTTGGTGCATGTACAGAGTTTTTGTGCTCTTCCATGTGCACCAAGTGTGATGTGGGAAGCATTGGGCCCTCTCTTTTTGGTCCTGTCTGCATCTGCATGGGTGAGCTCAAAGGTGGTAATGCATCATGTGGGAGGGTGGAGGGAGGACTAATTATCTAAGTTATAATAAATCAATCATGGCAAGAATAGAACAGAAATAATGGCAAAAAGTCCAGGGCAAACATCTGCAGTCTGGAGAACTGCTACAAGATTGGAGAAAAGGTCATGGAAATATGGAAAAAGAAACTGTGTATTGCAGTATAACACTTCAATATAATTTTTCAGCTGTGGAATTTTAATACTAGTGGGACTAAAAGTTGCACCTAGTTTAATCCGAACATGATTAATCTTTGGGTGGATCTTTTTTCACTAACAGGTTATCTGCCTTCAGTAGACACATTTTAGAAACTGTAGTCTCAGAATTTGATAGTATGTTATTTTTTTAAGGCAAAGCACTGTTTCTAAAGGAAAAGGATAAGGTAAAGCAGATAAATGTACATAACCACAGCCAGCTGAAGAAAGCAATCCAGAGAGGTTCCCCTGATGCAATACAACTTGCTTTCTGTGTACACATAAAAGTTCTAAAATCTGATGTAATCAATATGACAGGCTTTCTAAATCTTGAAATATTTTTCTGAAATTTAGGTTAAAATACTTGGAAGATAATGGTTTGGTAAGATTCACCCCATGCTTTTGTGTTTAGAGGATTTTATTCACTATGCTGATGGTCTTGGTGATTATGACAAGGGTTAAACTATTTTCCCTTTTTGTTTTCCTCAGGCCAATGAGCAAGCTCTGCATAAATGTATGTGACATGTATATATATTTTTCTTTTATTATTTTATTCATACATAAAATAATAATAATTATTTATTTACACATAAAAAATAAAATAATTTTAACAGCAAAATATTTATAAGCATTTTGCTGCCAATATAACTGAGACAGTTGGGATGTATTAAGCAATGTGTCTGTAAAGATTGAGGAAGACTGGAATTCATCTGGATTCTGAGAGGCATGGTATTTGCAATTGGGCAACTAAAGGCTTGGTTTTCAAAATATATGCCTAGTTTATTAGTCCTTGTGTTTAATGTGTCTCCTGGATAAACACAGGAAAATGAAAGGTAAAATAAATGAGTAAAATTTAGGAAAGGTTGGATACAGGGGGATTTATAAAAGCACGTTGTAAAACTAACTTCTCTGTGTCTATCTTGGTGTGTAAGTGCAGTTGCTCCTGGATGTTGTGAAGAAGTTCAAGCAATCAGATAAGTTGAGATATTGCAAGGGATCACACATAAGGAAAGTGTTTAAATGTATCTCACTGTAGTTAGCCTTGTTCTGTTTAAAGCTGAAGTGTTCCTATTTAGGTCTCCATGAAAGCTTTAAAATACCTAAGTTAGGCTGCTATTATATTAGGCAGTAGTTGCATTGACAGCTGAGTCGCTCATTCTGGTTTTATTCTTTATTTAACTTGCTACAAGCACCCATTTTTCTGTTTGCCAGGCATAGATATATCAGAGGAAACAGTCACACAAGGACTTTCAGTAAAACAGAGGGCTGGACAATGGGCACTCGTGACCATTGCCAAGCTCTTGAAGATGTTTAACTGGGTGACCAAAAGCTTTTAAAATCAAAAGGATGTAAAAGAAGAAAACGTAGGGGTAAATATCACCTCTGGCTTACCTGAAAATATAGTGTAAATGAGGTAAGACTCAAGCTGGCAGGGTCTAGTAGTGTTTCTGCTTTCTCCAGGAGTTTTCAATGACTCAAGCAGTGGGCCTCATTGCTAAGATTCAAAGGCTGTGAACCTGAGTGTGTGTATATTTCATGTGAAATACTGTAGGAGCAAAGTCCTGAGGCACAACAGTGAGGCAGAGTAACAGGTGCTCATTCCCCCAAATCCTTCCTGATCTGAATGCCTTCTTGAGTTTCTCACTGATGGGATTTTCAGAGGGACTGCTAGGAATGCCCAGCAGAGACCTGGCACTTAGATAACAAAAGATAGTCCTCAGTTGTGCTGAAACTCTTGCAAGTACTCTACATGAAAGGAAACTCTCTTTGTTTAAATGTTGGTATAATAGACATCTATATGAAACATCCTAGCCCCTAGGCTTTCGAAAGCCTTTTGGATTCATTAAAACTCACACTGCCTCCAGTTTTTGACTCTCAACTGAAGGTTTTCTAATCCTCACAGCAGCTGCAGCTCCAGTACTTAATGACAGGGGGTCCCTTGCTGACCCACTGAACAACTTATTGCACAGGCAACAACACCTACGTTTGTATTTCTTTTATGTGTACACTCTAGCAGAGGGGCTGTGCTTCCTTGAGCAATAACTGATAAATAGCTGCAGAAACTAGTTCATCTAGGATCTGTTCAAATATATTCCAATTGGGAATGTAGTGACAGCTACGATAAAGATCTGCTACTTAACTACCTTTGGGCATCTGGCTCTTCCCACGGTGTATTTTGTTTGGGAATATGATCTCTGCAAACAGCTTCTTATTTCATGGTTGAAGTGTAGTAACTGAACACATTCAGACAAATTTACCATGAAAGTATTGTAGTCCTTTTATCTTTGGACAGAGGAAATTCTTCAGGCGATGTTTCTTTTGATTGGTAAATGCCAGCCCTGCAGTGTGCTGCTGGCAGTGATGAAGCTGTAGGTATCAGTCTGTTCTGTCTGACAGTATGGCCTAAACCAGAAATGTATGAAACTCATTTTCCAAATGCCTTGACAATGCCAGCCAGGGATGATGACGGCGAAACTAATTGTGGCAATGGTGCCCTCCTAGACCTATGGAAAGGTGGGAGGCATGCTCACAGCATGGAGCCTGTGGGAGAGTCCAAGGACTAACAGGAACCCAGCTAACAAAGCTAAAAAGGAAAAATCCTTTACTTGCTTTTAGCAGTTCCCTGAATCTGCAAATTGATTAAGGGTAGACTCGATCTCCTCATTCAGGTCATCAATAAAGATGTTGAACAGAACCGGGCCTAGTACTGAACCCTGGGGGACACCAGTAGCCACTGGACACCAACTGGATGTGGCACCATTCACAGCCACTCTCTGTGCCCTGTCATCCAGCCAGTTTTTAACCCAGCACAGGGTGCACCTGTCTAGGCCATGTGCTTGCTGTCAGCTTCTCCAGGAGGATGCTGTGGGGACTGTGTCAAAGGCTTTGCTGAGGTCTAGGCAGACACATCCACAGCCTTCCCCTCCTCTCTCTGGCCAGTTACCCAGCCATAGAATGAGATCAGATTTGTTAGGCAGGACCTTCCCTTCCTAAACCCATGCTGACTGGCCCTGAGCCCCTGGTTGTCTTGTATGTGCTGCTTGGGCCTGAGCCCCTGATTGTCTTGTATGTGCTGCTCACTGCCACTCAGGATGATCTGTTCCATAACCCTGCCAGGCACTGAGGTCAGGCTGACAGGCCTAGAGTTCTCTGGATCATCCTTCCAGCTCTTTCTGTGGACAGGTATCACACTGGCCAACTTCCAGTCACCTGGCACCTCCTCAGTTAGCCAGGACTGGTGATAAATGATGGAGAGCAGCTTAGTGACAGCTCCCTAAGGATCCCAGGGTGAATCCCACTCAGACCCAGAGACTTATGAGGATTTAAGTGGCACAGCAGGTCCCTAACTACCCCCTCCTGGATTACAGGAGGGATATTCTGCTCCCCATCCCTGCCTACCAACTCAGGAGCTCAGTTGCCCTGAGGATAATCTATTTTTGTGGTGAAGATTGAGGCAAAGAAAGTGTTAAGTATCTCAGCCTTTTCCTTGTCCTAAGATGATATTTTCCTTCAGGGTTGGTAGGACTGGCAATACTGCTAACACAAAGAAGCTGCAGAGAGCTACTGGTTAAGCTGGGTGGAAATGACTTGTCTTTGGTTTCACACAGAACTTCACCCAGTCATTAAATGTTGATCTGCTTCTTTCAGTCACACACTTACATCTCATGAGCATGCACATAGCTTAGGCTGAAGTGAAATAATAGTTTTGAGATAATAGATTACAAGAATCAGCTGCACAGCATAAACTGATTTTGCAGATAAAATGATAGTTCTGAGCAGATGGTCTTATGACCTATTATCTATACACACAATGGTTGTCAGAAACATGTCTAAATCTAGAAATCAATAAAATGGGAAAAGCAATGGGCAACTGTTACCTATCCACTAAGGCATGTATATTAATCCCTTCCAACCCCTAATATCTGTAATTGTACTTCAGCAAAAGCAGACCACTAACTAGTAAATTAGTAACTAGTTCACTTCAGAATCAGCTGTGGGATCACCTTAAACACACCTCAACTCAGGACCACGTGTGAAACACTTCTGTCACAGCGCTAGTGAAAAAGTGATATGTGGTGGGAAGAACCTGGTACCTCTGACTGTTGCATTTGAAACTCAAAGGAGAACTGGGCACTAGACAAGATGTAGTCCTTGACCATCCTACAGTAGCTCACTTTAGCTGATCATTTTAAAGATATGATTTGCTGATTTTAAGCAGCAACCCGTTATGCTATTGTAGTAATTACTTGTTTTAGTACTCAGAGTCCTTAATATCCTTAGGTGAAAAAGGAGACCCACTGTGAATGGAATGCAGAGCATTAAAATAATATTCAAACTTAATTTATACGCCAAACACTCAGTTCTCCATCTTTTTTTTTTTTTTTTTCCTGTATCATGCCAGACTAATAACTTTTATTTTAATCAATGGAGGAGCATATTCAAGCTATTTTAGGATTCAAAGACTATCAAAGTTAAGAACTCTTGCTCAGGTAACAGAAACATCACAGTTCAGACACCTTTGCAGAACTGGAAGTAGCTTCTTGTGGTTCAAGTCCTGTGTGATATAAATACAAAAGCTGAAAAGCTGTGAATTTATACTTACTGTGAACAGAGACAGGGCAATAAAGAGCTTTATATTCACTTGGATTTCTCTTTCAGATTGCTACAGCCAACATGGCCTATTTTAGAGGACCTTGGCAAGACCTACTTATCTGTGGCTATAGGCAAATATTGCTTGGCACTTTCAATTGTGATAATATTTCCATTTGAGTATCACATGGGTACCACGTGGTCACTCTTTTTTATGATGCTGTCCTTTACTTTACATAGCCTGAAATCAAAGCCTACACTTAAATGCTAGATATTATGCTTTCCTCTTGCCATGAGAGAATTCCCTATATACATATATCTGCACATGACAGACCCTCTGTTATCTCAACTAGATGAATAGCAGAAAAAATGAGGGTGAGACATCTCTTGTTTTGCTAGTTGTCTCTTGAATATTGTTTATCAAAACACAGGTGGGAATTAAAGTTGCAGCTGTCCACTCCAGACATAAGACAGAGGATTTTTCTTAGGAAGCCCTTCTTTGGAAGGGCTTTTTGAGACTTGTAGTATATTTGGCATTTAGTAACTTGCAGTAAAGCTGGAGAGATGCACATTGGTTCACAGGTTTCTGAAGGGAGGTGCAGCTCAGGGCTCTAACAGTAGACAGAACTGACAGACAGGATGACTTGTCAATTAAATTGCTAGTCTGTAGCAAACTATAGACATTGAACTTTGTGATACTCAATATTACATTTCAAGATTATATGGAAGGAACATTGAATTAGACACCCAAGTAATAACCTCACTCTGGGAGTTTCCAACTGGGAATTTCTGTTGTAAGTGAAGAACTAGGTGTTCATAATCTGACAGAGCTGGTCTTTGGAAAAATTCCTGTAAGTATCCAACCTGAAGTAAAAACTCAAGTAACATTCTTGAGCACTTTAATTAAGATGATGTCTTCACTATTGCCTCAATCTATACACAATAGACATCTATCTGACAGTGCTTGCATTATTTGCATTGAAGATTATTTCCCCTGCTTCAGACTAAACCCTCTTTTACCATTGATGTTACGATGAGGCCAAAAATTTTCATTTATATAAGTGAATTAGTGCATCTTTGAATTCTGTTGTACTGCATCTTTTCTGCACTTTTATTTTTGTTCTGAGTAGGTTAAATAAAAGCATCATAAACGATGGTTATGGCTTGGAAAATATAATAGAGTAATATAGTGTATGTTTTCAATAGATCAGCTCAGCTGCTTGCTGTTCAAGGCTGGGAAATGAGAAGTGGTAATCGGTTTTTCTGAGTTTATTTTCTACTTTCTCAATAAAAGTTGCATCTGAAGGGGCTGAAAAAATTACATCTTGTCAGATAGTGTTTCAAAATACATGCAGGTATCCAGCTTCCCTCAGTCCCTCGTGGTTTCAGTGATAATGTTAGGCTTGAGCTATTTCAGTAGATGCCCTATTTAAATGAATATGCAGCTGAGAGTGCAAAAAGAAGGTGTGAACTTCCAATATTAACCCTAAGTTGGTTCATTTAAAAATTAGTCTCTTCAGAAATTAATGAGACCCCACAACTTACCTTGTATTCCTGCCTGTTAGACTTTCTGATCACTCTTCACCATCTGTAAAAATTAAACCCAAACCAAAACAAATGAGATGATAAAATTAAGCTCTGACAAGGAAAGAAAATGCCTTGAATTTGAAACCTAAAAACAGGGAGACTGAGCTGACAGGGGAAAGCAAACAAGAAGTTTACTTCACCGTGGACAAGAAAATGCTCAGTCAGATGTATTGATTAAAGCCTGTACAGCACCACCAAGTCCTGGGTAGGAACTTTGTTCTTGCTTTGCTCTCAGTAAGGGGAGAACACATTACACATGTGCTGTGGCCATTCCCTAGCTGGACACTGTACTGCCCGGCTCTTCAATAGTTGTTGTCTCTGCTTTATCCTGGCTCTTGGAAAAGACATTTAAAATTAAAACAGGATTCCTCTCAGTATTAGTGTCAGCTGGAACAGAGCTTGTCTGTTTAGACAAGATTTATTATTTTCACACCAAAAGTTAAAGATATTCAGGCATCCACAATTTCAAGTTTGCCTATTGCGTCACCCTTAATTAAAGTTCCAAATACACCGAGCTGTTCAGATTATTAAGAAAGCTAGTAGCTTGGCTTTTTTTGTGCAACCAAATAATACTTACCAAAATTGTAACCCAAAGTAGGAAAAGAAGGCATCTTAAAATAACAGTTCTCATGGCTAATACAATATTAAATCAAGTTAAATTTTTCATTTCAGAGGCACTGGACTCCAACATTTTTTTTTCCAAAGAATAAGTATTTGAGGATTCAACTACGAAAGAGTACTGTTGGTATCAATTTCTGCCCTCCCGTGCTATACACTGGGACTACCACAGTCTACAATAATTTTCTACACAGTGATGTGTTTATCAAATATAATTCATTAAAGCCATGCAATTAATATTTCCTTGAAGAGTACCATACTTGCAGCTGGTAGTAGACAAAGCTGACAGATTTAGAGACTTACTCTTTTTTGCTTTGGTATGTTATGTTGGGATTTTTTAAATGGGAATAAAATGGATTGACAGTGCTGTCATATGTGTTTACTTAGTACTACCTGGACTGATTCTATTCTGTCACTCTGAAGAAAATATGATACTGGCATCCCCCAAAATTGTTCTCCCTTCATGATAATTGAAATTGCTTTAACTACCATCTTTCTCTGTAAGAATAGGAACAGATCAAAAATCTGTCAGCAAAAAATATTTTTTTTTTTTTGTTGGGAAGCTATGCTCATTCTTAATGGCTTTTATGGTAGACTTTATTTAAATGAGAAAGTGAATAACCATACTAAGTAATTTTTAAGATCTCAGTTATTAGTATTACAGAAAGATCCTCTAGATGTAGAGAAATGAAAACCAAAACTCAGTTGCTTTGAAGAGTGGAATAACTGCAGAGTACCACATAAGACAACCTACAGAAGCACTTGTTCTTCGGTTACTTTTTTTGGTAGCTTTTGAGCTCTGATTCAGTTACAGCTGGTCTGTGATGGAAATAACAAAGCTGGCTCATTTTTTACTTGTGTAAAGACTTATCCAAAGCTGGCAAACTTCTAGATGTAACTGGCTTTAGGAGATGTGGGAAGACATTACAGCTTCACTGAGAGCAACACTGCTTCAGGCTTCCCCCCTCCTGCAAGAGAGAGCATTGTTTTTAACAGTACGTCTGCAAAACTCCACCTATCATCATTCCTCAGGTCCTCCAAGCTGGGATGTGCTGGGATGATTCTAGTTAATTGAGAGCATTTCCTAGTTCATCCATATTTTAGCCAGTTTAACCTGCTTTAGGCATGGACTATGAGTGGATGGTGAAGTTATCTGTGACATTTTCCTTTTTTACCCAAGGCTGTATTGTCTGAAGCTGCCCTGGCTGCCTGCACTGGGATCAGCAAACCAGTCTAGCTGGAAAACAATGAACGGGAAAAAGTGGCTCATTTTTGAGATTTCTGCTGATCATGAGGAGGTATCAAGTTGCCACAGTGCCAGTAAACCAAGGCATATCCCAAAGTGGAGTCTTGGTCTACTCCCAAACCTAGTCCAGGTTTGCTTACAAGTTCTCCCTCTCATATCTCTGGTCAGCTTTGGAAAAGTATTGTGTCCAGTTACTTTTTTAAGGATACTGACTCTTGGTTGTGGTTGGTAAAGTATTAATGGCCCTTCTGCCCAGGACTGGTTCACCACACCAATGCAGTTTTAGTGAGACAGCAGATGCAGGTCTATTGCATAGGCAGGAAAATGTAGGTAGTCAATATCAATGCAATTGTAAAACAAATGAATTTCCATTCTTTGGTGAAACTAATCCCCAACCCAACCAAAAAAAAAAAGAGGCTAGGACAGAAGAGGAAGATACCTTCCTTTGAATACCTGTGACTTTCCCTTTTCTCAGAAAAAGGCAATAACTTTGGAAGAAGCAAAACAAATGAAATGACATTTCAACCTTCTTTTTCAGTAGGAAGGTACCTGCAAGCTGATCTTTAACAATTCTGTAAGTAGCACCTAATTTCCATTTGTAATACCTCAGCTTACTGAGTTTAAGATTTGCATTGATGTAATTTTTATATTTTTATGATATGCTGCAAAATGTTCTAATCACTACCTTGCAGTCACATAAATCAAAATGAATATATAATATGACTTAAAGGCAGCACAATTAAGGGGTCTGTCCTGAAAAACTGTGTCTGTGGCCTTTCTTATAGCTGGTAAGGTCTACTTATTCAACACATACATTCTTTCATCTCATTAAGATGTTAATTTAAAGCCTCTTAAGCCACTGAAACTCCTTTGGAAAATTTTAGTGTGATGAACATCAACTGCAAACACTGTGTCAACTACACAAACACTATGATTACAATTAACATTAACAACCAAATATTTCCTGACCTAAAATCTTCTGTAACCCAGGTGTCTTAAATTTCCCTAGCAGACAAATGTTTAAGGACTGACAGTGAGCTCCTGGGTGAACCTGGCTGAAGCTGTGACACTAGTCTAAGTGAAAGGGATTAAGTTAATTGGTCTTGGGCTTCTCTATGGAGGTGCTATCAGTAGGTCTGATTGAACTGCTGTACTTGAAAAGGTATATACAGCCTCCCTCATTTACAAGTAGTAAATTACACTTCCACTGGATGAAGTAGTTTACTTCTGTTGTTGACCAAGCAAAACAATATGAATTGCAAATCTTTCAATAATATTACATTTCTGCTGCACATTTGAATTGACATAGATGTCATACATTTTTCTCTCTGTGTCAGGGCTATTCAACTCTGCACTATGAGGGCTGTGTTATTCTATTACTTTTAGAGAAAGTTCAGCAGCTTTGTCATTCTGTCCCACACACAGACATGTTGAAATACTTGCACTGGGGCGTTTAAACAGTGGCTGTAAAAAAACCAACAATAATAATAAAAAGGGGCTTACTCCAATGCACCAGTTTCTAACACAAAGGAAGGAGAGTGCTGAGCTCAGTTATGTCAGTTTACTAATCTACTGCAAATCAACATGTGTCAAATGGCATGTATGTATATATTTATAAGGATAAGACAAGTTACTTATTAAAAAAATTGTGGGATTAGAGGAAAGTTTTAGACTATGGAGTGTTACAAACCGTTGGAGCCATTTCTCTTTCCATGGTGTATCAAACCACACTGAGGAGATGACTCATTTAGTATTTCAACTTAATTTAGTTCAGTAAGCTGTTTTGTTTTCAAATAATTTTGCTTGAAGACATTTTACCAGATTAATTTTGCTAATAAATTAAGGAGTAGATGGTACTTGGAAACTCTGCTGAAAAGTGAATGACTAGATAAAATCTGAAGGAATGTTCAAAGGAGAGAAACAGTAATTACATTGCAGAAAGAAATATATCAGGTAGAGCTTCAACAATTATTTTCAAACTAATCCTTACAAAAATATGTTTAATTATTTCATATAAAGAACGAGGTAGACTGCACCTATCTAACAGAACATATCCTTTGAACTGAGACAATTTGTTTCTTTGACTGAGTTAGTGAGACACCAAAACCATCAATTAAAAACCCAGCACATTACAGACACTGGATACCAAAAAGAGTCACCGAGAAGCACTTCAAACTTCCTTGCTCTTAAAAAAATGCCTTACATTGTTACTTACAGCTGCTATCAACCATAATTAGTTGTGCAAACTGTCCTACTGTCAGCATCTGATAGCTCATATCACAGTGAGTAGACTAATTGCTTAAAAAACATTCATAGCTTGTGACCTGAAAGCTTCCAGAAAACGTGCATAAAATTGAGCGTCTGTTCTGTCATCCCACCTCCACAGCACTGCAGAGCTGCACAGGGTTTAAAGAGACAGAAGGAATGGGAGAGGGATGAGTGTGGGACCAAGCAAAAAGCAGTCCACAGATGAGGTGTGAAAGCCATCTATTTTCAGTTGGAACAGTGGGGTGAAGTTTTACCATATTATGCACTTAATATAATGGAAAACAGTGAAATTGCAGCCTAGCACCAATCTGCTGTGCAGTGCAGCTGCTCTGACAAAAATTCTTTGTGGACTTCTTCTGGTATTGGTGTACTTTGTATGCATGAAGCCACCAGTGTCTACATGTGTAGTATTCTGATAAAGCTCCTAGTAAACACTTATGACCTACAAGACTGTGAATAAAATTAAAGGTCACTAAAGACCACGGGTGCAAGGCTAGCCTATCATAAAATGCAAGAGAGGGTCCTTAAAACTTTGTTCCTTACTGATACCTTTTTGGTTTTTTTGTCTGTCTTACCCCAAAACTCTCTCCAATTTTGGGGGCACTAGGGGTTTTGTTTACAGGGACTGAAGTTCAAATAACACAGATAGCATGGCCAGTTTTGGGGCTGCTGTGCCCTATGCCACCTAGCTCAGCCAGACACATACTGAATGTGGGGCTACAACCACAGACTTACTGACAGCAGAGGTAGCCAGTCCTCCTCTGCCTCCTCCTGGTCTCTCCACATGGACAATGGGTGGTGAGCACAAGCCCAGCTTGACCACACTGCTCCCCTTCACTAGGTCTTATAGGCTGGGGGGATGCCCTTGCTTCTCAGCAGATGGCAGGGACCAACTCTACGAGGAAAATAATCAGAAAACAAAATGGGGTACCCTATCCCTACACCTAAAAAAAAGATCCAAGGTTTGTGGGACTAAATGTGAAAACCTTCATAGTGAACTTCCTGGAGCTTATCAATCCCTTTTGCATAGGTAGAAAAGTTCCAGGTGTACCCAAATACCTTGGTTTTACTCACATGAGGAACAGTTTAAAAAGAATGGTTTGGGAAAGTATCAGTGCTGAGAAAAGCTTTCTGGACTGATTGGCTTGGCCAGCCCCAGGTGACTTAGATGAATGAATGAATGAATGAGTGAGTGAGTGAGTGAATGAATGAATGAATGAATGAATGAATGAATCAATGAATCAATGGTCTTCATAGATTCATAGATATTAGGGGTTGGAAGGGACCTAGAAGATCATCTAGTCCAACCCCCCTGCCCGAGCAG
>JAOEGS010022555.1:25611-39404 GCA_025447755.1 Corythornis vintsioides | reverse complement strand
GTATCTACCATTGTTTTGGAAGGCACATTCATCCACTCTAAGCCAGCATACCACATGCAATAAAGCATTGTAAAATAACCATTGGGTGATGGCTATTAGATAAAAGCATTAAGTATTTTCCACTTTTTTATGCTGTGGCTTTCAGCAGATGTATTCCAAAAGGAGGTGTGTATTGTAGCCCACTCTGAGATCCTGAGTATGTCTGCAGACTGTTTGCAGTTTTAACTGTTTTAACTCTGTGTTTTCAAGTGCATGTTGATAATTTCAAGTGTTGGATTTCACATGGGTTTTTCTCTTTTATACATATTTAAGTTCTTTTCTTGAAGCAAAACTGTACAGAGTAACTGTTTCTCCATGTGGTTTTAGCTAGAACTATCAATGTTTTATCTGTGCTCTGTATTTATTGCTTAATAGCTAATTTAGTTTAGTGATCTTAAATGCGTATTATTATCAAACACTGTCATCTGCAAATGTTTGTTTGAAATAGGTTGTGTGCTGACCCAGTGGTGTTAAGTTGTTTGAAGGGGAAAAGCATTGCAGTAAGGTAAGTTTGGCTGTAGTGTTATTACTGTTTTCTCTCCTGTTTTGACCTAAAAATGTTGAAAAATAAAGTGCATGTTGTGGGCAAGTTAGTGCTTGTAATTTCTTTCTCCTGCTCTACTACTAAAAGTACATTTCTCTTTAAATGGTTGCTTCATATTCCTCAGGTTCACTGAGAACTGTACAGCATTGTCAGAAAAGTTGGCTAGCTTACTCTAGGAAAAAACCAAAAGCTATCAGAAATATGTAATGTTTTCATACATGTAGGTTACATATGAAATTGAATTTCATCACCTTTGCTGCATTTAGAAATGCTGAAGCTCCCATGCAGAGCCTGTTACTTAGAATTCCAGGACTGATGATCTGCTTCTGAACTTTAGAAGTTTGTAGAAAGGACTGAAAGATTTGCAGGAATTTATAGCTATTTTGTTCTTTGCTGTAGTGTATATTTTTCTCATAATAGTTCTTCTTCTCTTACCCAGGTATCCTAGGAAAAGAAACAGTTTAATAGAGCTTCCTGAAGACTACAGCTGCCTTCTGAACCAGGCTTCTCAGTTTAGGTAAGATGAGACATATTTGTCTTCCTAGGGGTTTTGTCACTTTCATATCATTGCAGACACTGTAACTGGTGTTAAAACCATGTACAGAAATTATTTTGCAGAAGTGAAGGTTGTGGTTATACTGGCCAATACCAGCACATGTGCATTTTAAAATCAGAAACTCAACAGTTTACTAAATGAATTAACTTGTGTTTGATAGTATAGCATGTAAAATTATTAGAGCTTAATCTGCTGGTCCTTTTTCACCAGGGCAATGTGTATTTGGCTTGGCCATAAGCCTGAAAATTATTTTTGCACTGGACACAACAAGCCCAGGAGGTTGGCACTGTTTTATGCCAGGAAGAGTGAATCATGGGCTAATTTAGGTTAGAGGGGACTTCAGCAGATGTCTAGTCCAGCCTCCTGCTCAGAGTGGGTATCTTGCAGATAAAAAAAAATTCAAGCAATGTTAAAACATAGCCCAACGAGGCAGGTATATGAAATATGATTATGACATAGTGTATCTTAGGTTTTTGTTTGTTAGTTGGGGGTTTTGGTGGGGGTGTGTGGTGTTTTAATGGCTATTTTGTTTTCTTTGTTTTTTGTTTTTTGTTTTTTTTTAAGGAACATTTTCCATACTTAACATTTCTTTTAAAAGTTTTAAATCCTGAGGTAATGTTCTGGTTACCCTTCCTTCCAGATGCCCACGGTCTTCTGATGATGAACAAAAGCACCCAGTGTTGTGTTTATTCTGTGGGGCTATGTTATGTTCCCAGAATACTTGCTGTCAGGAACTGGTGAATGGAGAGGAGTTGGGAGCCTGTACTTCTCATGCTCTTCAGTGTGGAGCTGGAGTTTGTATGTTTCTTAAGTAAGTAGTTATTCAGAATTTAATGTGCTGAAGAGGAAAGGGAAATATTTTAAGGTCAAAATTCACAACATTGTCAAAGTACTTGATTATTTTTGTCTGAGATGAAGGAACATTGGTTTGATCTACAGTATAGCTCACCAAAGAGTTAAGAATTGCTGGGAGCTGTCTCGTATTTTAAATGCATCTATTTTTTTCTTTAAGAATCAGGGAATGCAAAGTTGTCCTCATTGAAGGTAAAACTAGAGGCTGCTTATATCCTGCTCCCTACTTGGATGAATATGGAGAAACAGATCCAGGTCTGAAGTAAGTAAATGTTAGATTTTATTTCTTTCTACATTTCCATTTTGATATTTCTTTCTTTCTTATGCCCATTAGACAACATGTAATTCCCACTAACATGAACAGTGCTGTGATAACGTGTCTTGGCCTGATGAACTTCAACTTCACATTCTCAGTGACAGTTTCCAGTCATGAATGAGTCATTTGTAATGGGAAAATACACTTTTTTTGGTACTGATAAACTTTCTTCCTGTTCTCAAGAATACTTCATATGCTTTTTGTCAGAAATGTGGAATAACTGCCATCACTGAAGGGCCATCTTGGAAATGGCAATCGGTTGCCTGTCACATGTAGAATTCTTTTCTGGTAGCCTTGTTGGAATTGGTGTTCATAGAAGTATTTAGTATTTTCTGGCTCTGGTGAAAGCTAGGCTATTGATGGAACAGTTTGTCAGTTGTTATTCTGATATGCTTATTGGTATTTTCTTTTTCCTCTATGAAGAAGAGGCAATCCCCTGCACTTGTGTCGGGAGCGTTACCGGAAGCTTCATCTGCTGTGGCAGCAACACTGCATCATAGAGGAGATTGCCAGGAGCCAAGAAACAAATCAGATCTTCTTTGGATTCAATTGGCAACTGCTCTGAGTCTCAATTTTTAGTGAAAACTTTTCCCTTTTGGCAGTGATTTGGAAAAGGAAAGGAGGGTGGCAGTAAATTATCTACTTTCAAGTGGGTGCTGTTGTTCAGACACGATGGATTCTCTAGGTTGGATGTATTACTGATACATTCAAACAAATCTCACGTCATATTTTTTGCTTTGTTTTTTTTTTTTTATCCCAAAAAGAAAACTACACTATATAATTATTCCTGAACATGCAGTTGCAGAAATATTTCCACTTTTTAAAGAAATCGTAATTGTTTCACATGTTTTGTGAAAAATCAGCTTCCCAGATGCTGTGCTTTAGGGCACATATCACGTTTCTGTTTCTTCCATGCCTTGAGAATATACCTAAAAATTGTTACTATGGAAAAGCCTCCATTGCTTTCTTCTGGGTTCTTTTCCAAGCTTAGTAAAGCTTTTAAATAGGTCAAGATCTGTGGCATAATAGTGGAGAGGAAATGCTGACAGGCCTTTAGTAATCCGTAGCAACAGGTACAGCAAACATTAAGTTGTACAGATAAAGCTTGCATTCAGCTATATCCTGGGATTTAATGAAGAGTTTTCATTAATGAACTCCCTAAAAGAGAAGTGTGGAATAGAAAGTGCATGGGGAAATGACCATCTTGTGTGTTCCATCAAAAATTAGTCTGTGCTTTTTGCATTACCAGAACTGCACTTTAATGAATTTGTCCTCTATTAACCTTGTATGCCCTCAGAGTCTTGGGCTGCACCATTTGGCTAGATGGTGGTTAGTTTTACTTCTACAGTTTGTCTTTTGAGATTTTCCCTGAGAACCAAATGTAAAAATACTGTTAGGTAGTTGTAGTATAGCTCTGCAAGGTATGCAAGAGCCAGAGATTTCAGTAAAGTAGAAGACCTCCAAAGCTATCACTGGACTAAAATCAAAAGCAACAAGTTTTAGATTCAGGAATAAGTTTATTTGTCAATATTTGAGGGATTTTCCACTCTTCATTCTCTGTCACTATTGTTTGGAGCCCTGCCTGCATAAATCAAATAGTATGTTTTGGGGGGCATGGTCAATGGTTCAGTGCCAGATAGAGCAGAAAAAGGAAAAAGTGGCTAAGTCTTTCCACCTTTCAGCAGTCAATAGCATGTTGTGATTGAACCGTCTCTCAAAGAGCACTGTTTGTGCTTAAGTTCTAAATGTTTATTGTTCTGTTTTCTGATTTTCAACCATAATACACACGAGAAAATTGACCATGATGGGTAAAAGTGCTTTCCCAGGAAATCCCATTTCTGAGTGAAAGTTTGAAGTTGTCAGCTCTCTAAATTTCCCTGCCTCTTTGCTATTTGGATTCTGTAGTGTCATTGTAATAAGGCTCACAAGATGAGATGTTCCAAGTAACGTCTGAGAGTGGTTTTTATGACCTGTTGTTTGTTTGGTTTTTTGCTATCTCTCATACAATGTATTTGTATCTCTCATACAATGCTACAAATTGGATGAGAGATAGTAGAGTCACAAATAACAAATAGCTTTGTTCTTCTAGTTTTAAAAGGTTTTTAGAATACGTATGAGTGCACTGAAGAGCATCATTACTCATCTGAAATGGAATACCAATGAACTCAAATATTGTTCTGATTTACATACTTTTTAAATAACTTTTGCTATATAAACAGTTGGCTTTTTCAGGTATTCTTTTTCTTGCAGTGAAGGCCATTCTTCTCATTATGACTCTTTCAGATTTAAAACCCCAATATTAAACTCTTTAAAGCCACACATGAATTCTGTTAGTATGCATTTCAAATACACTTTAGAGAAGACTGATTTTAGAAGTTGTCATGGGAGCTTGCATGCACTGGCAATTTCTAAGGTCATCAAAATACTTCTTACCAACAAAAATACTGCGTTAAGACTGCATAGCAAATGTATGACTCAGTGATACCAAAACTGTATTCACTTACTGTTTCCCTCTGATATTTACCTGTTCATTTATCAAAAACTTTCACTTCTGTTACACTTCACTGATACAAAAATTCTGTTATCAAATAGGCAGTGAGATCACTTTACTTTGGTTTCTGTCTGAACTGTAGTATATAAGGAGAGGAGCTGGTCTTAGCAGGTGAACTCATGTTTAAAGCTCTAGAAATCTTTGTAGCTGAAGAAATAGGAGAGCAAAGTTGCATCTTTCTGTACATTTGCACATAGTAATTTAGCAAATGGGCTCACATACCATTCACTTAGTGTGGTCATCTTTCATTTCAGGAATTCCTATGCAGTTTTGTTCACTGTGAGTATAATCTATATGTAGTGATCGCAAGACGCTTATGCCACTGATTTCAGTTCCATCCAAGTTGAGAGAAGAAGTTATTTGATAATGCACATATTGGTATCTTTAATTACAAAAATGTAAATTTGAAACTTGTATAATGTTCTCGTTCTTTTGAAATAAAATATCTTGTATATGTATATTTAAAAAAAAAAAGGAAATAAAGTAACTTCTCATAGATTATTCCATTTTTATTGACACTTCACAGTTTGTTTACAAGAGCATGACAGCAGCATCTGTCACTATGGAAAAGGGGACGAGTTAGTAAACAGTTGGTAAATAATAATAATGTTCCCTGTAGTCTTTATCATCATTGTGTCAGTAATGATGGAACATCTTCTCTTATTTAGAGAAATACTCCACTTGAAACTTGTCTTGGTATTCTACAGGTGCAAATTCCTGCAGTGTCTATTTCGATTTGTAGAAGTCTTAAGAACAGGATTTAATACTTAGATGTTCTTAAACTGGTTAGTTGAGTGATTCTGGTTTTGTACCTTCTAAAAGAACTGGCCATACTGTCTGTCAGACACTTAACCTCTAGGAAGGGTAAGTATGTGATGTTGGTCTAATCTATGTGATACATATTAAAAAAAAAAAAAAAGACTTAATTTGTAGGAGGTTTCTGGTCTTCATGTCTGAGTGAAGGAGTTTTAATGAAATGTGAAGTAGGTAGAGGGGAACTGTTGATCTCATTATTATTTCAAGTCCTTACTGTATTTGTATAGATATGTGTTAGGGTTTTGTTTGTTTTTTTTTTTTTTCAGCAGACTGCTCAACCTTAAGTCTCCTTCCTTTCTGTAGTGCCTGAAATGTAGTATTGGCCTCTATGGGTATCTTTGATATCTTTGAGATAGTCTAGTGCCTGGGGAGAGGTGATCCCAATGTACCAGAGTGTTGTGCTTGAAGGTTTTCCTGAATCTACTATGGCAGCCTGAAGAATAATCCACTCCAGATGATAAAAAGCCTTCAGTCATCTTCTGTGGATCATTCTGGCCTTTAAGAGAAGTGACAAAACCAGTGTATCTCAATCTTGTGATACTGTGAATTATAGTAGGAATATTTATTTTTCACAGTTTATGCAGAACTTGATTGGGCATTTCCATTTTACATACTCCAGGCAGTCTGCCCCAGTTAATTGACATACAGGAGCAGGACAAGATCATTGAAATGATGACCTTATAAATAAGGACTCCACCTGTGTTCCATGAGCTTCACACCTTTACGGATCTCTGCTAAACTAGAGACCACCACATGCAGAGCCTCAAGTGCTCCCATAGTGGGAACCTGATACAAAGCACATGTGCCAAATGGTTTGTCAGATTTCAAATATTGTGAATCTTGTGTTGTAGAGAATGGTATGACTGTGCAATTGTAAAAAATCAGTTGGCAGAAGGGAGGTGTCTAGCTTCTAAGGAAATGTGCTGTGTTTATCTTTTTAATATATGTGAAACTCTTAATTGTGCTGTAGTTTATATTGCCTGTTATCTTTTCTTTGTGATCAGTGTAGAGTAAATGCTTTCAGTGGCCATCAGGAAGCTTTAGAAGAAGAGCATCATAATTGCAACTTCTAGAGGAACTGTCATAGTGCCTTCACCAGAAGCTGAACATTAAAATGTCTCCTTTTGCAGGTTTGTCTTTTTTTTAATGAAGAACTTTATAAAGATAACAGTTTTATTCATAGGTGAGTTCCTTACTCTGCAAGTTGTTGTTGCACAAGTGTATTGTTATTAATTCTGACTAGATTAAGCATTAATAATAAGTAGGATAAGAAGTGTCCACCAGATCGTATTTATTTCTGTAACTGGGCAGATGCTCCAGCTTAAAGGCTTGACTTGCTAATGCCATCTTTGTCTTTCTAAATTATGGGGAATTAAAGATGGAGGCTCTGCTGCTACCTGAGTTTGCTTTCTTCATCCAGGGCCTGGAATGCTAAATACTTCAGGAAACCCAAGCTATTGTGACAGATGCTGTCACAAAGCAAGCTAGTTATGTAGGGTGACCTTCCACTGTCTGAGGAAACAATACATACAAAGCAAAGAAGAAAGCATTTATTTAAAGTCAATTTTATCCTGATTACTGTGAAATGAGCTGTCATCTTTTTGTAGCATGTCAAGGGGGATGCAGAATGCAGGATAGACTGGACATGGTCTGTTCCCCAATACCAAGTTATTTGACAAGTTGCCACAGCTGCTGGTTTTGGCAGTTGGCCGAGAGACAAAAGGTTAACTTGCCAAATATTAACTAGTCTTTTATAGTAAAATATATTCCTTTAATAGGAAAGTTAATGAGCTGTGTGGGGACCAGGGAAAATGTATAAACAGATGGTTGTACATCTGTTCTTCATGCTAACATGTTACAGCAGCCACTGCATGAAATTCTGTCTTGACAGAGACACTCAGGCTGGATGATAATTTTGGTTCACTCTTCATTCCAAATCCATTTTTCAGAGCAGATTCTTGACAAATCTATCATACAGGGAGCTCAACTAGAGACTTTATCAAAAACAGTAAGCTTGCAGCTCTTCTAATCCAGCAAGCTAAATAGTTTGTTTTGAAATGATGCAAGATACTAAGCTTTGTTTGTTAAAAGTATTTTGCCATTAGGAAATACTTCCTAAAATGCAGAGTAAAATTTCCTTCTTCAAAAAATAAAACAATTTATGCTCTTAATTCCTTTTTAACAACCATTTTCATCACGGTGAACCATTCCTTTGGTTCATTCTCATTTTTAAATTTCATATTCTTAGTCCCCTTCATTTATTTCACAATGAAACAAGTTTTTCTCATAGTGATTTCATTATTTTATACCTGCTGGCTACTGAATAATCTAGAACTGTCTTTCTAAATGCAGATGGACTAAAATTGTGTCAAGGAAGGGATTGCTATGGACCGACACATATGGCACTTGCTACTCATCTGAGGAATAATAAAAATAATTTTTAATATGGTGGGGTTTTTAAACATATATTAATTTGCAAGACATGACTGTTTTTCTCCTTGATCTCTCAAGGTGCTACAACTTTGTGTTCATTCTTTTACAGTATGTATCAGGTGATGATAGTCCTGCTGGTGAGGTTCTGGATGCTGTTGTACTCTGTTTGGCAGTACCACCACCACAACAGACTGCAGTGCAGGATCAGTGCTTTTGCTTCTCAGAAGCAGTTGAATGAATTATGTGCCAGTTAAGTTTAATTCCACCCTGGACAAAGTGATTGAAATGAAGAATGGAAGTAGACAGATACAGTTAACATAGTTCTTGTAAAAGGAAATGCCAGGTAACAAATACAAGTCTTTGAAGGAGTTAGTGCATCTAGTGAGCATGTTGAGCCAGTAAGTAATAATGTAGCTTTCAAAAACCTTTGAATAGTGTCCTACAGCTAACTCAGAGATTTAGAAGAAGCTGTGATGAGATTAAAAAGTATTAGGTTCAGCAACAGGAAAAATTAAAATGATATAAAACAAATTCCATAGAAGAAAAGGTTAAATTGCAACTTCTTCAACTTAGAAAAATAGGACTAAGAGAGACTGTAACAGAGGATTGTAAAATCAGGAATGAAATGGAGAGAATAAATAAGGAATGATCATCACCTATATTTTACAGACAGAGTTAAGGGATAACTGAGTTGTCAGGGAGTTAACAAGCAAAGAGAAGCAGTTTTTCAAACAATGCAGAATTGAATTGTGAGAAATTGCTATCTGAAGATCATTGTCATAAATGTTTTGGATATAAATCATTATTAAAAAAAAATTCACAAGATAATAGGAAAAACATGATAGGAAAAACGTAATAGGAATATTACACAAAAATAGGAAAAATATAAGCACCAAGATTTATTAAAACACAACAATCTAAATATCCTCTCTGTCATACCAAGTCCCAGATGGCCTTTTCCTGGAAGTTTAGGAGTCTTTGTCAGGGAAAGAACTATTTTTTAATGCTTTTTCCTGTTATGTGCCTATTGAAAAACATCTACAGGCTACTATTGCAGACAGACTCTTTCTGCCCATTTTTAATTATAATGTACTTAAAATAAAGGCCTAAAATCTTAAGCAGCAAAGCAATTGCATTTCAAATTATGATCTTGCATATATAACCTGCTTGAATTGCAGTTCAGATTTTTACATCATACGCTTTATTTACAATATATTCTTACAGTATAATTCTTGCTTATTCTAGTATTATAGAAAACAACATTGTTTAGACAGGTAAAAGAACTGTAACTGCTACTTTTGTACAATTTCAAAAGCAGGAATAGTTCTGCTTTGAGTATCCCAGTGTTACAGCTTCTTTTATTTGAGTACATACAATGAATGCAGATGTCTAAAGTCACATTCCAATAATTTATTATGCAGAGCAGTAACAATAATATGATTTTTTCAGTCTTTTATCCTCTGTTTATGTGTTTGTATGTTTTTCCTGCTTACTATTAATGGTGAATTACAGTCACAGGGCATCCTGTAACTACAAATGTCTTACATGTAGAAGGCTTTTGCTCCCTGCATTGACAAAGGAACGTGATGGTAGATCTGTCAGTCTGTCTTTGCCTTCACTGGTTCCAAATAATCCCTTATTATCTAGTCCCTGTATCTCTCTAAGTCCTTTTGAAATTAGGAGCTTCTAAACATCTAGGATCATTGTACTTGTTTTGTGGCAAGTGTCTGCTTGTTTTTAAACTTGCACTATCACATGTGACTTAGAATTTTAAATATCCCAGCCTGAGCTGTCAGTTTTCTTGAGCAGAGCTCTCCTTTCAGCAGCAGCCATCATCTTTCAGGGAGGTGTGGCAGCTGGATTTGCCTAAACTATGGGCAGGGGAAACTGAACAGATACTTCAGGCTGTTTGTGACACAAACAATTTTGCAGGTTTCATTGCCTTCAACTCAATGTCACCTACCTATTAAGATATTTTGGAAGGCCTGAAGTACATTTCTGACATACTGAAGTATGTCAGAAACTACACTTACAATGTAATTGCTTTGAAGACATTCCTAGCTAGCTGCTGGGAGAGTTTTTGTGGTAATACTGCTTTTGCCACAGTTTGTGTTTTGCACGTCAACGTTGGGGTCATTCATGCCCGAGACTGTGGAGATCTGGTTGGCCTTGCCAAGGTTCTTAATGATATTGATGTTGTATTTGGCAGTTTCTACAAAGCTGTTTTCTAGTAACCAACCCTCTGATTCACCCTCCAAGTCCCCGAGCAGGAGGACATTCTTCATTGCTGTTTGTAGGTACCGGACACCAATAAGTACAGAGAGCTGTAAGAAACAGTTGAGAGTTAAACTGAGTGGAAATCACAGCCTCAATCCTACCACTGTGGGCTGAACAATTAATATTAAATGAAGCAGACAAATGCTTTATCCCAGCAATATATCTAACAACTCTCACAATTACATTTTTTAGAAAGAAAAATACCAGGGACAGACTGATTCTCTCTCCATTCTTCAGCCAGCATTCCCACTTGCATGTTATTACCACATAAAGACCTAGAATTACACAGGCACACAGCAGCCTCAGAGACTACAACTAATTGATGTAGGATGGATGATCAATTAATGGAGCCATCAGTCACTGTCAAAAAAAATTTAAATTGTAGTCTGTTAATGCTCATGGATTTATTTTTTTTTTTTTTTTTTTTCTCCTGACCTTGATTAAATCAGCATTTCTTCCAAGGAGTTTAATCAGTCATATGTAAGCCATATGTGTCTCACATGCCAGTGCATTAAAAGGGATGGCCTATAACTGAGACTCCAGTATAAAGAAAAAGGAAAAAACACCTTTTCCATAGTTGTGTTGGAATTGAGATCAGTGTGCCCAGTCTGACAATATTTCAGGGAGCTTAGAGAGGCAGCTCACAGTTTTTTCCTGTGCTGCCAATGGCCTGTTGTTTCTGGCCATCACTCCATCTAGCACTGCCTGGGGACTGGTGTGAACTGTTTTAATTATAGTGGTAGTATTTATGCTATAGAGCAATAATCAGAAAACAAACTGATTTAAAAGGGAAGAAATGTGTATTTTAGCCTATGCCACTGTGGGGTTCTGTATCTGCAGATAACATCATCTTTACAGACACCAGCAGAAAGGCTGCATCTTTGAAGGTGTATATGCCTGCCCATGATATGCTTGTTTGATTGCATAATAAACAGTCTCATCTACTGCTAAAAAGGTATGTCATGCTTGCAAGTAGTCTATGCAGTGAAGCTGTAACATAACAAAGGGGCATTGAGATGCTAATACTCAATTTTTACTATAAAATTCACGTGTTCGGCCAAAGGCCTGCTCGTATTTTGTATATTCTTTGTTAAAACTGACTTAAAACAACTCTCAGGCCTTCTCACCTAATTTCCTTGCAGTAGTGCCACTGCATGTATCACCCTATATCAAATTCTATAAATGCTTCAGGGGATGGAATATGCCATAGTCATACACAGAATTATATACATAATTTCTAATCGTTCTTATCTTCCATGAGATTTGCTTCTGTTCTGGGGACTTGAAACTTGTCTGTACTAGAGGATGTCCTGCAACCTTCTTGATGTGCTCGTGGACTTGATATTAGATATTGAGGCACTTCTCTTAACGTTGCACCATGGTTGTTTCCCATCCTAGAGAGTGGGAAGACTGATTATTGTGACACAGACCATTTTTATGGGACTTACCTCAAACAACCAAATAAACAAGGCTGCAATCCCGATGGATCTCATAATGGCTGTGTAATAATCCAGCAGTGCCTCTCTGCACCCCTTCATCCAGATATTGAGCTCCTCTGTCAGGAAGTCATAGTTGTAGTGAGCGCTGTTGTTGGTCAGCTGGTACTGAATGCAGGGCCGAGGGGAGCTGGGGTTGCAGCAGCTGAAGGGCACTCCATCCAGCAAGAACTTCCCATCAACGTTGCTCTTCAGACGGCTGCAACAGGACACAGGTGTGGGCATTGCTAATCTAGCAGCACTGGCAAACAGCACCTGGGATTTTTATGAAAGGCTGTAATGCAAATCTGCTGCAAGGTAGGCCTCTCCAATGTAATAGAAGGAAAAAGAAAATTTCTGATGGGGAAAAGCTTATTGCTGCAGGAAAACTAAATTTTTCATTTGCCATCTTTTTTAAGTGTGGTGTCAGCACAGGATCTCAGATGGCTCTTGGTGTGCTGGGTGCTAGGCGTGGATTCTGCCTTCACAGGGACCTTGCCCTTTTTGGCATCGTTGCGCTCAACGTGCTGAAGACTTTTTCTGCATTTGCCTATCTTGGTGAAACTCAAGGGAATTTAAGGTCCTAGAAATCCTGTGTTTCACTAACTCTGGACTGATTTTCAGCACAAACATTCCTTAAGACAGAACCTAATGCAAGACCAACAGGAGCCACTAGAAACTGCTGGTATTTCATCATTCCACCTATGTGCAGTGGCTGCTTTGACACATACTTTGAGACTAATTCACAAAAGAGACTTGTACTTCTACTTCTTGTAACTGTAATGTTTTGTAACTTTTGAAACTGTTTATCACTAAAAATGATTTCTTCCCCTCCCTTATAAGATCAGGAGAAAAACAAGTAGAAAAAGAAGGAAGAAAAGAATGGTAGGATGGAAAGAGAGAACAGTCTTGGATTAATCAATAGATTCTGGTACAGTTAAATGAATCCTTGACATCCATTCTCCTCATGTTGCCTGCTCTTTAGCTGCTCTGTCTTTGTGAGGACTTTAGTGTCTAATCAGGCTCTTTAGAGAACTAGATCTTCCAGAAATGAACAGTATATTAGGTGTTGAGAGATGCTCTCACTTTGCAGGAGTAGTCTCTAAGCATGCATCTATTTCCATGCTCATTGCAAAAGGCTTTTTTCATGACACCACCCCACAGGTGAGAAGTGCAGCCTGTTCTAATGAAGCCCATGCTATTTAGCCTTTGTTAGGGAGATAAAATACATTAAAGACAATTTTCTCTTAGATCTTCACTTTCACCATTTGCTAATAGTAGAATTTTAATATTCCCCAAAACTTACCATCATTCGTTAACACTTAAAAATAATATTTTCCTCTTCCACTACAGATGAACTGAATTATAGAAGGGAAGGAAGTTCACTAGAAGTTTGTCAGGTGAACAGAAGAAGCAGAAACTCTGTGTTCCAGTTTTTTTACAGTATTTTGGGACCAAATGTATCCTTCAAATAAAATATAAGCCAGCTACCAGGAGTCCCAGATCTCCAAGACCACAGAGGAATTCTGGAGGGAGGAAGTTTTTACTTCAGTTGAAGAGGCTTGGGTTAGAGAACACTGGAGCAAACTGGACATCCACAAGTCTATGGGCCCTGATGGGATACACCCAGTAGTGCTGAGGGAGATGGCAGAGGTTATTGGCAGGTCATTCTCCAAAATTTTTGAAAGGTCCTGGAGAACAGGAGAGGTGTCTGAGCACTGGAGAAAGGCCAGTGTTGCCCCAGTCTTTAAAAAGGGCAAAAAGGAAGACCCAGGTAAGTATAGGCCTGTCAGCCTAACATCCATCCTTGGAAAGGTGATGGAACAGCTTGTCCTTGCCATCATCTCTCTAGGCATGTGGAGGAAAGGAGGCTTATCACAAGTAGTCAACATGGATTCCGTAAGGGGAAGTCATGCTTGTCTAATCTGATAGCC